>JANKOE010000003.1:1717682-1728245 GCA_026284465.1 Erythroxylum citrifolium | reverse complement strand
TAAATAAACATTCAACAATTTAATTTAGAGCCATTTTAAAGTAGTAGAAATAATAATAATAATAATAATAATAATAATAATAATAATAATAATAATAATAATAGTTTTAGGTTTAATTTGTATTTAAAATAAGGCAATCTCTAAAATGTTTTATTTAATTGAAATTATAGTTATTAATAAAGAAATTTGAATTAATTTTTTTATAAAGGAATATGGATTTAAAATGAAAATAAATAATAAAAAATTCATAATTTTAATAAACTCAAACCCTATTTTGTAAAAGAATTTCCAATTTAAGTAAAACTCAATATAAATTCTCTATTTAATAGTTCATGTTCATTTCTATATAATGACATCACTCAATTAACATATTTTTATTTTCAATTACATAACTTTCTTTTTTAATAGTTTTATATTAAAAATAATAACATAAATTATATATTTCTTTTCTTTGTTGTCTTTTTCTTGTCTTTTTTATTATTATTTTTATTTTTAGTATCAAAGTCTTTTAACAAACCCCACTAAACCTCCACTTCTAGATTGTCTGGAGCTTCTACGCACCATGGAGGCTGTCTGGAGCTCACTTTTGACCTCTAGATTGCCGGAAACTTGTCCAATTCTGAACATTCCGTCTTCTTCGTCTTCCTCATCTTGTTGTTCATTTTTGGTGAAACCAGTCCATAAGCGCGTTGGGTCTCTTGAATTTGCCGAAACTCCTCGTTTTACCTGCCTTCTCGTTCGTGTTCATGCTCATGGGTTGCCGAGTGGTGAGAGTGAAGATCAGAAGGACTTCAATAATGGGTTCGCCTTTGTTTCTCACGAGTCTCTGTCTTTGTCCCAGGTAATCACACACGGACACTCTCCTTAGCTTGTAAATGAGTTGCCAGCTTACACGTTTGTTGTCTTTTGGTTCCTTTTATCTGTGTTGGATGGTGTCATAGATTAATTTTGTATTGCGAGGGAATTCATGCGGAAAAGCAGAAGGCTTGACGTTTGTGTATGTAGGATATTGTTGTGAAGTTTGTTAAGCTGGCAGTATTGGGTGGAAGTTGAGAACTTGGAACTGGAAACGATGATTTTTTATCTATGAGTTTGTAACGGGTTGCTTAGATTGATGGGGGAGGACAAGAATTTTTATTTGTATCATTTTATTTTTACATTGAATTTTATATATCTTCTAGTGGATTAATGTTATGCAATTTGAGATATTTTAGACTTCAGAGTATGTATACTGAATCAATCTGAATTGTCATGATTTTACTAATTTTCTTTTTTTCCCCAATTGTAGTGATCGATAGAGTGAATAAGATGCAAGTACTTTGGACATACTGCTCTGAAAGTTCTTTTGGGATCTAAAAGAAAGGGATTTTATTTAATTTTGTAATTATCAATGATCAATCAAGCTTCTGTGACAGTTAGGTGCTTGGGAACTGCTATAGTTGATCTATCAGTTTTCACCCATTTTTGTCTTCAGATGTTGGCAAAATTATGCTGGGAGTATGTTGCTATCTTTGATCAGAATTAAGTGTTTCCCTTTATGATATTTGAACTGTATTGTTTTCTATGAAATAGGAAATTAATGGATGTGACTACTCACTATTTTGGCTTGGTATTGAATTGATGAACTCTCTCATACCATGAAGGATTTCATAAAAGCTCAAAATGGTGAAAAGGATGCAGAGGAAGTAATAGAGCTACAGACACCACTTGCGGTCCCGCATGGAAGTGGAACAGGTGGTGGAACTAGAGCTGGACTTTTTAGAACTCCAATATCTGGTGGAGTGCAGAGTGCAACCACTGCTCATGGCTTACCTCCACCAGCCTTGGCTGTTCGAAATCTGATGGAGCAGGTAAAGGCTGTTCTTTGATCTGAAGTCTTCTGTTGCAGTTATTTTGAATATTCTAAATACCAGTCTTTTTCCTGGAATTAAAGGCCAGATTTGCTCATCTGTGCACTGTGATGTCTCGAATGCACCATAGGCGACAAGGGTATCCATTTGGTTCCCTAGTAGATTTTGCACCTGATTCAACAGGACGTAAGTCATTGAAGTCTTTCTGCATGTTATTCTCGTGTGATCCTTTATCTTCGTTATAAAATTTGATGCAGGTAATTGACATAATGAACTTCATATGTTTAGGGGGTTTCCTGGAATATGATATCCTGTAAACCCATGAATATTTCAGATGCTTTGGGCTGTTTAGCTGGTGGGTTTGTTAGTGTATAACATTAAATCAGTTACCCGTGATCTCCATGTTCATGATGAAATTGATTGTTCTTATGTGTCAGCCTATGACATGATTAATTTCATTATTTTCCACGTGCAGATCCAATATTTTCATTTTCCCCATTGGCCATCCATACAAGAAATTTGTTAACAGACCCTAGATGCTCACTTGTTGTACAGGTTAGTTATCTTTTTGTTCATAATTCAAAATTCTTGGTTTAGTTTGCTCTGAATTTGCACTTTATGACCTGTGAGATTGGTTAGATACCTGGCTGGAGTGGATTGTCAAATGCAAGAGTAACAATCCTTGGTGATGTCTTCCCACTTCCAGAACATCAGCAAGTATTACTTGTCTCGCCTTCCTTTCCCTATCTCCCTATCCCTTTATTTCTCCCTCTCACACTCATAAACACACAATTGCACACATATCTGTGCATGTACATACACATATACCTTGTGACAGATGCTTGAAATATGGTTTGTTGTATTCTTGGAAGTGTTAAGTATTTCAATTTCGTGTCCCCGAAAGCAAATGAACGTGAGACAATACTAGTAATTCTTTGGCATTTTGTTGGAACATTTGATACATTGCCTATTTGCAATTGTTGCCTGTCAAATATGAAAGTATTACCTTTATCAAGAAAACACATTTTGCAGTTGATCCAGTTGCAAGCCTCTGCAGTCATATGGGTTTATTTCTGAAATTAATCCCAAGCTTTAGCTTGTATAATGTGCTCTCTGCTGTGTGTTATTTTGTTTCTGTAATTTTAGTCTCAATTGCCACATTTTGACATTTTGTAATCAGGAGTGGGCTCACAAGCAGTATATATCAAAGCATCAACAAGGGCCTTCACAACAATGGGGAAATTTCTACTATTTTAGGATGCAGAAAATAAGGTTTGCTCTATAGTATCATAATCTGTCTAAGGCTATGGAATTTCATTGGTTTTTTGCTAAAGTTTTCATTATCAAGCACTTTTGGCTGCGTGGTTATGGGACCCATTGATATATGGAGAGAACTTAATAAAACAAATATTGAGCAGTCAGTGGCGGCACGGTGTGTGCTAGAGAACTATTACTGACTGACTACTGTAAATTTCCAATTCAATGCCTGTTGAGTGGCCTAAAGACCCTGAATCTTGGTGCAACTCCCATATTAGTTGTTCCTTCTGAGATCAACTTTCTACAAGGCACATACAATTAAATAAGCACACTTGAGTGTTTATATTTTTTCATAACAAACTTACATTGTCAAAATAAATTAAAAATCCCATTCTTGCAATTGCATTATGATTTCAGGAACTAACATATGTCAATGGTCAGTGACATATATTTTATAGGAGGCTTTGGCACTGTTGCTTGGGTTGATGTCAAGGAATATGAGGCCCTTCAACCTGACAAGATTGCTGTTGATGGTGGAGAACCAATTCTCAAGGTCTGGTTTCAGTTTTGACCGGTTTTCATTGTTGATGGTTGCGTCTCTTGTCTTGATATTTGCTTACTTATTAAGAAAATTGTTTTGTTTTATTGGACTTCTGCTGTTCTAGGAAATTTTAATGTTAGGGATTCCACAATCAAGAAAGGTGCAGATACATGCTCTCATTTGTATAATTTACTCAGAAGTTGAAATTCATTCTAGCAGTCCTTATTTGTTAAATCTAGAAAACTAGAATGCTTTTAAGAAGTGCTTGAAAAACGGGGGTCTTGTTTGCAGAATTGATATACATACACTCTTTATTCCTTTCATTTACACTATCAAAAACCCAAGTTTTGTACTAGAGATTGTTTAGCTATTTAACTAGATACAAAGGAAATAATGTCTTTACTATATGGAAACTACCATTTTTTGCTAGTTACATGTGAGGATATGCAGGCTTCGAGTATATAAGCTTATCATACATGTGTATGTTTTGTTCACGTTCTATTCTCTCTATTTCATACATTACGAAACAGAAAGTAGCATTTTATTATGTAAAATTTGTATTGAGAAAGTTGAGTTTCATTTGGTATCTTTCCTTGATTGTATGTGAATTTTGAACAAGATTGAGCTAATTATGATATTTTGGGGTGGAATCAAATCGATACTGTGACCATTTGAAGTCTGAGCATGTGGAAATCCCAGCTTGTTCTAATTTACGACCTGTTAGCTGATTATATTGCTCATATGATGTATATTCTTCTTATGGCTTCTGAAGCCATCTATGGCAGGCTTGAAGTGCACATATGTTGACTTAGTATCTACCATGAGTTTGATTGGTTTGATAAATTGTACATGTCACAGGAACTGAATGCATTATATTCAAAACCCCTTAAGGAGTTATTGTCTACTGAAATGGAGGTAGATGATGCTGCTTTCATATCCATAGACAGTAAAGGAACTGATATCCGTGTCCGTCAAGGTACACAGGTAAATATCTTCATTGTTTTAGTTTCACTCCTTTCTTAGGTTTTATATCTTCTTCTATTTTCTTTTCAGTGATGATTTTCTACTTTTTTCTTATTTGTAGTTCAACATACAGAGGATATCATTTGAGGTGGGGCATTCTGTTGAAACGTTAGAGGAAGCCAAGGCTGCTGTATCAAAACTTATAAATAAAGGCCAAGTACACAGCCTTCAAAAGTAATTTTTTCACTCTCAGGAAGTTAATCAAGGTTTCATCTTTCTTAGAATCCTTAACTTGTTTCTGTCGAGCACCGATTAAAAGGATGTGTGGATGTATCTTTGATTTTCCTTTCTTTTCTTTTTCCACCATAAACTTATTAATGCGAGGATAATCAACTAACCCTTCTTTGATTTCAGCATCTGCTCTAGTATAGGTCAGCTAACATTTTGATCCTCAAGTCTCCTATTATGAGATAATCTGGATATATGAGTTTGTATTTATTGTGGCTGACGTTGGAAAAGTCAAGGTTAACGTTCTCCATACCCTGCAGACTCTCTAATGCAATGCCAAACTTTGAAGTGATTAGTAACTTTCCCAGCCATACACATAAATTTGCCATGACAAAGATTTACTCCATTATTTTGAATTATGGATCAGTATCCTAATCTGAAAGGGATTGATCTACTGTGATGTGTAAATGAAAAATGACATTGATGCGTTGTGAGGTCTCATTTTTCATGCAATTATACAGCATAAGAGGACCCAGTTGAGTCACTTTTCTTCAAGGCAATATTGAAAATTCTATGCATCATTCCAAACATGGAACTACACTACAAAACCTCCACTTGTTTACTTAATTTTGCTAGTAGTAAGGTGGTGCCTTGATTAATTTGTTTATGCATTTTTTGAGTAATCCTTTTTTGGGGAAGTTGCAAATAGAATTTTTATGCTGGATTTAAACAATTCAATCTGTCTTTTAATTACTGTCTCAGGTGCCGATTTAAATTAATTAACGAGTTATGACTCAAAGTAAGTTACGAGTTTGATTGAATCTACCATAGATTTCGCCAACTTCAAGCTAAATCCTTAATAGAACAGTACCTTGTACCATGTTGATCGTTGCACTAGTCAGACAAATGACATGGGGTTATCCTAATATGCCTACAATCCAATCCATCACTTTCCAGAAGAGAATAATTTACCATTATTTCAATCACTCAGAATAAGACAAGGCGTCTAAAGATTCAATCTTTTTCCCTACCCAACGTGACAAAAGACTCAATTTTTACCATTTCTCTGGCAAGAGCCAAGACAAAATCTTCTCTGTTTACCGTCTCTCTGGTAAGGACAACAGTTGAACAGGCACAGATCAACAAAACAACACAAAACCCAGTTCAGAGCTCTCTTCCCTTTTGCTCAAAAAGCAATCCACATGATTTACTAGCCATATCGAGGATATGGCTACTTCATTCATGAGTGAGACTAGCAGCAGCAGCAGCAGCAGCAGTAATGGATCATCACAACCGGCAATAGTTAAGTTAACTCCAGACCATCTCTTCACAATCTTGCTTCTTCTTCCTATTGAATCAATTCTCTCCTTTTCCATGACCTGTAGAAAGTTCAGGTCCTTCACAAGCTCTGATGCACTGTGGGAGTCCATATGCAGGAGGGAGTGGGGACCCACATCAGTGGCTGCCCTCAAGTCTTCTATCATCAGCAACCAGCAGTTGCCATGGATGAGGCTGTACAAGCAGGTGTCTCAGCTTGACTCAGTCTCTTGTTATAAACTGTCCGACCCAGGTGGTGATTTGATGTTTCCATCCCCCAGAGCTTCTCACTCCCTCAACTTTGTTTCTGGTTGTTTGGTTTTGTTTGGCGGTGGTTCTGAAGGAGGTCGGTCTTATCCTTTTGTTTTTAGTTTCTTTGTTATGAATGGTTATTAGTTCTCTTTCTCTTTTGAAATAAAAGAAAAAGTTCTAACAAAGAGCGAAGAGTGTATATGACAATCCAATCTCTTGTTATGAGTTCACTGATATAATAAAAACTCGTCATTCTATAGCCTCCATGGCACCTAAGACATATGCATTGAATATCTTTTCTTGATCAGTGCATTGAGTCATCTTGTTGTTTGATAGTTTGGAGTCCAAAAACAAAATCAAGTGGTAGTGTTGGTGATATACCTCCTCATTCAGTAACTCTCGTGTCTGTTCTAAATTTAAATGTAAATGGCACCTTAGTTAAGTGTCACTATTTTGGTTTGATGCCGTGACACGGTCCTTAGTTTGACAAACAGGATACTGAAAGGTAGCAGAGTAAAATTGGCTTCCTGCTGCCACTCAGTCCTACATCAGGAAAAGTGATAAAGAACTGCAAAAAGAAAGTTCAATCCTATAGTTGAATGAACTTAGCAGCACCTATTTTATGAAGTGTTATTAAACAGATAAAGTAGGAAATAAAGCAAAGATGTTGGTGATCACGAACAATATCCTGCAAAATGGAACTCGAATGTGGAATTCTTTGTTGTTGTCTGAATTCGTTGCTTACGATAACCATAGTAAATATCCGGGATGATGCTTTACAATCAGTAGCAACTTACGTATTCTGATGTATATAGGCATCTGCTTGTCTTGTTTGGTAACACCCTGCATCGTTGTCAACAAAGTTATCATTGTCTGTCGTGTTCCAAGTTTTAGTGCTAATAAATTGCTTGAGGCATGCTTGGAATTGGGGGGTTTTTTGTTATCGTGAGGTTAAAGACCTGATTCTATGGCTGAAGAAGATAACCTGACTACTATCTTTCAAGCCTTTCGAAGCATTCATTGCATCATGTATGCATGTATGTATCTTTGTCATTTTGAAAATTTTCCAGATGAGATCAATTCCACGTATTTCATTATCATACACAAACACAAAGTGTGAGTGAATTGGTAATCACATGAATTTTCTTCCAACCCTTATTAATTAGAATGTTCCGAATAAGGAATGCTTAGATTCCCAATGTTTAAGCTGTATTGCATAGTAGCTCTGCTTAATTATGTTTCAACACTTTAAGGTGTACTCATTTTCTACATTTTGTGTTCTTATCCTTGTAGGTCGCCATCTTGATGATACATGGGTGGCATATATTGGTAATGATCTTCCAAGGATGCTGAAATGGAAGAAAGTTCATTCAGGGATTCCGAGTGGTAGATTCGGTCATACATGTGTTGTCGTTGGTGAGTATCTTGTACTCTATGGAGGAATAAATGACTCTGGAATTCGCCAGAATGATGCTTGGGTCGGACAATTGGTATTCAGTGATAATCAGGGCATTGCAATCTCATGGAGGCCATTGAATGTTGGGTCCATTGTGCCGCCGCCACGAGGGGCGCATGCAGCTTGCTGCATCAGCGAAAGGAAGATGGTGATCCAGGGAGGGATTTGGCTGAATGGCATCAGATTGAGTGACACATGGGTTTTAGAACTTTCAGAGAATCATCATTTTGGAACCTGGAGAGAGTTGATAACTCATCCATCACCACCAGCTCGTTCAGGACATTCATTGACATGCATCAGTGGAACTGCAATGGTTTTATTTGGAGGAAGAGGATTGGGATATGATGTGCTGAATGATGCATGGCTCTTGGAAATCTCTGATGATCAAACGAAATGGACACAACTTCCATATGATCTGCAAACCATACCTGAAGGTCTCTCCCTGCCAAGAGTTGGGCACTCAGCAACACTCATCTTGGGATCTCAGTTGCTCATTTATGGAGGCGAAGATTCGTATAGACACAGGAAGGATGACTTCTGGGTGTTGGATATTAAATCGATCCCGCCACAGCCGACTGCATCAAGCTCGAAAGGGTTACAGGCAAATATGTGGAAGAAGCTCAACATAGATGGTTACAAACCAAATTCTAGGTCATTCCACAGGTCCTGTGTCGATCATTCAGGACGCTTCTTGTTTGTATTCGGCGGGATGGTGGATGGCTTGCTTCGGCCTCCTGAGTCACAAGGCTTGCTGTTTGATGGTCAACTTTTTCTAGTGGAACTTGTGCATCTACCATAAAGAGGAACTCAAAGGTACTACTAATCTATTGTTAAATACCGGAACAATCTCAACCTATGCTGAACCACTACACTGCTTCCCTATATTTTTTTAGTTGCAAAGTACATCTTCCAAAACCAGTAGTAATCAGAAGTAAGTTCCCATGACATGTCTACGTCTAGTTTGTGAAAATGAGCAGTAAATGAGCCAATGCTAGGTTCACTTGTACGTGTTGGATTCATGGAGTATTTCTAGAACTTTTCTAAGATATCTCCAGGATACTACTTTGGATTCTTTTAGTAGGAGATATCAGGGAATTAGTTTACTGCCGGTGCCAAGGTCAATGGAAAAGATGAAGTGCCAAAAGAAATGAAAAAACAGAACAAGGTGGGAGTAGAGAAGATAACATAGGAAAAAAAGGTTATATCAAGTTCATCACTAGGCTTTAAGTCAATGGGAGTATAGAAGATAACATAGGAAAAAAAGGTTATATCAAGTTCATCACTTGGCTTTGAGTCAATGACTCGGTAAATATTTTGTTTGAAACACGTCATTTGCGGACTATTGCGTGACTGCAGGTTCTGCTGATATAAAAGAGGTACATATGAATGAACCTGTGTTCAAAATGAAGCAGAACAAGGTTAGACAACAAGACCACGACTCTATTTCTTCAAATGAATCAAAGAAATGATTTAATCCTTGCTTTTAAGCAAAACTTAACCTATGAAAGCAACTTCAGGAGGATCAATTACCAATAAGTCAATCTGAAATTCCCAGGAGCTATACGAGAACAATTGTGTTAAGATCCTAAGTCATAGATTGAGTCACAGGACGATTTACAGAGTAATCTTGCAACTCTATTATATCCTTGTTCTTGTTAGAATTCTTCGTCCTGCCTATTTTGAAAGAAGAAAAGAAATTTGGCTCTAAGGGAGACCGAAACTTTGGACTTGGACCTCGTTAGAGAGAGCTCCAAATCTCTAATTTGATAAAATATGACTTTTTTTTCTTTATTCATGAAATGGCTCTTATATAGGAAGTGTTCACATAGAAAAAGGAAATAAGAAAAGGGAAATAATTAATCACTAATTAATATGATTTCTTAGATTAATAAGGAAACTAGTAATATGTTTCCAAAAATAATAAACCAAAAACATTTTAAGCATTTTAAATAAAACTTGCAATCTAATTAGCGTAATTTGCGACTGCATTTTTGGCCTATAAACACGTCCACAACATTACCCCCTCTCGCAGAAAGAGCATGTCCTCAAGCTCAAAAGAAGAAAATTGTTGCTAGAATAAAGTGATGTCTTCCCAAGTAGCATCCGACTCTGGAAATCCGTCCCACTGCACCAATATCTCCTTGGTGCCTCGATTCAAACGGCCACGAAAGACTTTAAGAGAAACAGGAACAACCCGACCATCATTTATAGGAGGCAAAGGAGCAACAAAAGGCAACGTGGTTCCCTTGAAGGCCTTCAAGAGGGAGACATGAAAAACTTTATGAAGACGGCTGGTAGGAGGCAAATCAAGCTCGTAAGCAACCTGTCCAATGTGACATAACACCATAAATGGACCATAGAAACGAGGAGACAACTTATGATAAACGTTCAACTGCACTGAATGCTATTTATAGAGATGCAAACGAAGCCAAACCCAATCTCCAGCTGTAAATTCCACATCACAATGCCCTTGATTGTAGTAATCTTTCATTCTTTGCTGGGCTGACAGCAAACGCTCCCGAATCTCCTTCAATAGAGCATCCCGATTTAGTAAAGCAGTATCAACTGCATCCACCTTTGTAGAGCCAGCAACATAGGAAAGCAAACGAGGTGGATCACGATCATAAACCACTTTAAAAGGAGTTGTCTGAAGCGAGGAATGGAAGGAAGTGTTGTAACAAAATTCAGCCCATGGTATC
>JANKOE010000003.1:1703603-1717582 GCA_026284465.1 Erythroxylum citrifolium | reverse complement strand
AAAATCAGCAAAGAAATTATGACCATCAATAGAAAATGTTACCTGCATACAAACCCCTAGACTCTGCACCTTGTCTCTATTGGCCACCGAGACTTGTGCGTTTGGCAATTTTCAAAATTGGATTGCCAATTGTTTAATCGTTGTTGTGCTAATGAAGTTGTGAGCGCTTCCTGAATCGATCAATCCTGAATTAACATTTGTAGCTGCATAGTTCGAGCATGTACCTGTCCCGTAACAGCATATAATGAAATTTCTTGAGTTGGTTATGCTTCTTCTAAGGTGTTATCATTATCCCCATCATCCAATTTTACCCAAAAAAGCTTCTTACATTAATGTGTTGCAGAATAAGGCTCATCACAGTTATAACACAAGCCTTTGGACCTTCTTTCCGCCATCTCCGCTCGCGATAACTTCTTGATAAAAGGCGAACTAGAAGTATAAGAAGTTGTTGGCACAAAATTTGTGATCCTCGCTTGTGAACCCGTTCCCATGCTTGCACTCATCCTTGTAGGCTACCACAAACCCCTGCAATTATTGCTATTTTTCTGAAGCTGGTGTTTTTGCTCATATGCCCTTGCTAAACTCATGGCAGAGGACAAATTTGGTGGTTTCAAAAGTTGAACGTCCAACGGAATGGAATCATCCAAATCGGCAATGAATAAGCCTACGTGAAGGTGATCCAGTATGGTTTCGTTTGCACATGCCAATTTTTCCTAAAATTGCTTCTTATATTGCTCAATTGATCCCGTCTGTCTAAGGGTAACCAAATCCCCGATTGGATCATTGCTCTCTGGAGGACCAAATCTCTAAAAGCAATATGTCAAAAATCAGCCCAAGACATAGTGCCTTTAGTTTTCTTGAGTTGGTAAAACCACATTTGTGCTTCTCCTAAAAGATGGAATCCAGCTAATCCAACCTTCTCCGCCTTCCATGTATTCTGATTTTCAAAGAATTGCTCACAACGATGTGGATCTTCCAAACAATCATATGTCGGAAAATTCAATTTAGCATATCGGGGAACCTGAGATGTGTAAGTTCCTGGTTGAGAGTGATTACCTTCTGTACTGCCAGAATTTTTAGATTGGGTCGAATGTTCTCTAAGTGGAGTATTTCCACTATTTACCTTGCTCCTGGTTGGACGTGATTAGTCTGAGTCCTGATTCTGTGATTGCTTGCAATAGCTTGGATAACTTCTCGTCGATTCGCTGTTCCATAGTTGAGAGTTTAGCATCAACACGATCTCTTTCCTCCCTTAAACGGGCATTGATATCATCTTCTATAGTGATAGGCTCTAATACCAAATTGTTAAGACCCTTGGTCATAGATTGAGTCACAGTCACAGGACGATGTTTTGAAAGAGATATGATACCAATAGGTTAAGACCCTTGTTAGAATTCTTCTTCCTGCCTATTTTGAAAGAAGAAAAACAAATCGGCTTTAAGGGAGACCTCAACCTTAGACCTCGTTTGAGAGAGCTTCAAATATCTGTTTTGATAAAATATAACTTTTTTCCTTTATTCATGAAATAGCCCTTATATAGGCGGTGTTAACATAGGAAAAGGAAATAAGAAAAGGAAAATAATTAATCACTAATTAATATGATGTCCTAGAGTAATAAGGAAACTAATAATACGTTTCCAAAATTAATAAACCTAAAACATTATAAGCATTTTAAATAAAACTTGCAACCTAATTAGCGTAATTTGCAGCTGTATTTCTGGCCTATAAACACGTCCACAACAAATTGAAAGCTGAATTAGAAATGATCAGTCCATAAAAAACATGAATTTTCTTAATCTGCAGATGATTCCAGGTGATGCTGATAACTTACAATTTCAATACCCACAAGACAAAATTTCCATTTTCTTTGTTCACCGGTTGGAGGAATTTACAAAGCACGCATTTTTCACTAGAAAAAGGTCTATTTGCTCGTGTTGGAGGAACTCCTTCAAGTCTGTTGATCATGTTCTTGGTTATAACTTGCAGACAGCTAATTGCAATGATACTGCTTCAGAATTTGCAAGTCCTAGAAACTTTTACAAACATATGATAAGAACACGAGTTCTTAACTCAGCCAAGAGTGAAGAAAGTAGGAATGAATTATCTTTATATATTGTATCATCAGCTAGATCAAATTCGACAATGCAACTTTGTTTTTATCCGAGAACTTATAAATCAGATATGTTCAGGAGCTCAAACCATTGTTAGGCATTTTGTCTGATTATTGTAATATCATGAACAAGGTCAGAAGGTTACAAGTTTCAGGTTCTGTCAGGTAAAGAACAGAGTAATTAGCTTGTTAAGAACCATAATATCCAATAGCTCACAAACATTTTCCTTTCTATTTAACATAATTGCAATCTAATCAAACATGTAAATTTCCTACCAGATATCAAGCCACCCCCGTCACAAAAAAAGCCTTCATGCCCTATGTAAAAAAATTATAAAATGGCACAAAACACAGACTATACACCAAACGAAACTGTAAAAGAGAACACCTTCTACCTTATCATCAATCAACCCATTCAAGAATACACCCACCATTACAGCTGCTACGACTGTCAATATTCATAGTAAAGAGAACAGCAAAGAGAGTCTACCAGTGCAATATTACACCGGTATCACGTCGTTCTTTGATGTGTCTTCACATCGCAAGACGATACCATCAAGGCTAGCCGGAAATATACATTTGGCCCATTGACATCCTGTTGTCGTTGGCTCGGGGGGAGGAACTATCATAAGCACATTTTCATTCCTTTGAACGACTCCCATTACACTAACGGTGCTTCCTTCCTTGATATACCTACAAAAGCAAGAATTTCCCATATTTTCAGATTGAAAACTCAGATAAAGTAATTTGATGAGTAACAGCTGATTCAGACGGTAAAATGGCAAGCATACGGTGCAGCTAATTTGATCACTGTTTTAGTTTTTATCTAACCAAACATTCTGGATATCATAGATCCTTCCGGAGTTGGTAAACATAAACCAACAACGGGAAACAAGAAGAGACATGTGCTCATTTCAAGAAAGTGAGTTTTCAGGAGAAAAGTATATTAAAATGAGCTTGAGCTTTCACAAAAAACTGGCTTGACAAAGAGAAAAAGAGGCAGAAAAGAATTGGGAGGACAAAAAGTTTCATGGTATTACAAATATTTCTGTTTCAGAGCCATACCCTTCTTTCAATCGCATCATACGATCATCACTTGAAAGATTTCTCTCCGCCAGCCATCTGATGAACTCTGGAGACAAGTCTTCAGTGCCAGGGTTGACATCAATCACAAGGCAATCATCTACATAAGGAGTCACCCTTGCTCCATAGCCAGTTTTCACCAATGCTCTGAGACCAGATTGGAAATCAGAGATGTAGAAATCAACTGCACGCCTCTGGCAAATTGTATTAAGAAACAAAAGATCCAATCAGAATCGAGAACATATCCAAATTTCTCCAGGAAATCTGAAAAATATATTTGAACAGTGAATGATATTCATCAAAACGTATCTAGTCAACATTTCAATTGCTCACTTCTAACAATCTGAGTCCCCATGTAAAACGACGGTGTGTTGGATTGGCTGCTTTGGAATCCCATCCTCGATACTCATACAAACTTGTGGAAGTATACACACATCTAGGAACCTTTTGGAATGATGATTCAAGAGGCACATTACCACAGGTGACCACCTTCAGAACACAGCAAAAGAATGGGTGTAAATTCCAACAATAATCAAGAAATAGAATGGCCAGAAAGGCCTCCAAACTATAAATTCATTCTGTAAATGTTAGAGCATCATCAACTGAACTCAATACATTATAAATTAATCCTTATCCACACACTATGCTTACGCATCAATCCCTTCACAAGACATCTGACAATGCAAATTCACAAAACAGATCCAAGCGTCCAACCACAAAGACACTGGAGCATACTCCTAGTACACAAGATTTATTGACCACTCCATGTTTGTATGCTACATTTCTACATTCTTCATAGCTTCAATAGTAATTATCAAAAAGGAAAATAGCTGAGAAATATTCCAGGTCTGTTTACCACCCATATACCTGCCTACGATCTTTTTCCCATATTCTCCTGTTCCAGAAAATTTTCTCCATGGCGACAAATTAATTTCCAAGAATGGCAGCCTTCAAATAACTTATTTTTGTTTTCCCACCGTCGTATTCTTTCCTTAACAGGAAAGAAAGAATACGACTGTGTTTTGGGATCAGAATTACAACGTGGAATTTGAACTCTATACAACTAAGTTCCCTATGGCTTCTGATTCAATGATAAAAGCCCTCATTCTTTAATGCAAACATTTCTAGGCATGCTTCAAGCAAACAGTTTAATATCACTGGCATATTAGCTATACAGAACAATTCATAGTTCATGCAGTTACTGAGTCTAAATGGAGTGAGTGATGGATTTATCTATAGAAGTTCTTCATAATATATAACATAAAGTATGTTAAATACCCCAGAAATCTTCACAAATTGGCCATTTTTGGCATCACGTAACTCAGCATCTGGATAACGAGAAATGAAACCCATGATAGCGCTTCTTCCAAAGAATGTATTCCATGTAAATAAGGCAGCAACAGCACCAAAAAGAACGACAACAACTATGAGGAGAATTGCATTATGAACTGCTCCAAGAATAAAACCACCAGCAATGAAACCCATCACAAAAAGTAGAATTAATGACCACAGTATTGGCTTTGGGAAGTTCCTTCTGAAGGAAAAGTCACCATCTTGGCTAAGAACAGTCACAGCTTGATTGTGAACAACAGCAGAACCTGATAGCTTCATTGACCCAGTAGATTCCAAAGGACCAGATACTTTTCGAGGTGCCCCAGATGAATTTAACGGCCCTGAAGATATAGGACCAGATGTAATAAGGCCAGTAGTAGGAAGAACGGGAGGAAGAGGACCAGAGTTTTGGCGACCAGAGGGCGTTACTCCACCAGATTGAGGACCTGATGACTTCTTTAAGGGTTCCCCATGTTTATTCAATGGACCAGAATTTGATTTCTTCATCGAAGATGAACCAGTCACACCTGCAGAAGAAGCTGAACCAGATGCGGTGTAGGCAGCCCGAGCTGCTGCATTATGCATGATTGGTCCTGAATGAGAAGTAGCACCTCCAAAAGATCCTGTTCGTGAAGGAGCACCAGTTATAGGTCCAGACTTTCTAGACTTTGAGCCATCAACAGGAATGTCAAACATTTTCCCCAACTCTCCTGACTTCTTTATATCACCACCTGTATACGGCATGGCTACTGAACTCATTGTTGGAGCCCTTTCCTTTGGTTGCTCTGGCCGTCCTGATACATAGAGGCCATTGCTGAGCTGATGAGATGGGAACCGGGAACCCATCTAGCTTCTTTGAGAAACAACAGAAGAACAGTATTGATGTTCCACAACACAGTGGTCAAATAACTGCCAAGACAAAAGAACAGTATCAAAGCAAGTTTTCAGGTCAACCATATCAATGCATCAGCAGGACATTAAGTGTAAAAGAAATATGGCGTCTCAGACAATCACAATATAAAGATTAAAAATGCAGATGAATACATAGCAGCAGCCCAACATTAAGAAACCACTTTAAATTCCAGATTTTCATAGTCACCAACCCTCAGTTATAAATATCCCTAATTATCAGACTACCACTAAAACAAGATTAAGGGAAAACAATTTTAAGGGAAGAGAAATTAACAGAAAACAGCTTCAATTTCCATCTACAAAATAGTCAAGCAGACAAGTTGCATCCATGTACCGCTTCACATACCTCATTGCATCACTCAAACAGTGAATAAGAACCTATAGATGCAATCCGAACATAACAAGTAAAGAATAAGATCTAAGATCCTGAGACGAGGAATCTTAAAATGACCAAACAGGCACTACATCCAATAACCTCCTATTGTATGTTGTTCCCACATATTCTTAGAAATCAATCATACACCACCTTCCATCTCAACTAGGAATTAACATTAAAGACATGCAGGTGGACAACTTAAACCTGAAGAATCCCATGAGAACCAATAAGATCTATTGCAAAAAGCAGAGATTTCAAGGCCTAGGAGCTCACTAGAGATAAAAACCCTGAGATATGTACACTAAACCAATTACAAATCTATGATCCAATAGAACATAGGAACAAAAAATATATATAACCGTCTAGTAATCTGAGAATAAAAGAGGCATCAAAATCCATAATTTGCAAGGAAATCTTCCTAAACACAGGGATTTACAAACACCCAAATATCGAAAGGCACCAGCTTAGCTGAACAGAGATCTAAAGAGAGCAGCAGAGTCTTCAGGAGTTGTGGGAGTAAAGTAAAAGAAGGAAGAAAAGATGATGGACAAAATGCCTACACACAACACATACCTGGAAAACAAGAGACAGCTGAGGAAGTTATTGAAATTTGGTGGAGATCAGGAGACAGTAATAACAATAACATCAATAACAACAACATGGGTGAATCAAAAGACAACAATGGTAAGCAGTACTAATAACAAATCTCTCTTTCTCTCACTAAAAGACCACTGTTTTCTTTCTCTCTCTCTAGGACTGAGGCTTACTATGGTTATGTCTCTCTCTCTCGCACACACGCACACTAAAAAGCAAGTCTCTTTCTCTCCTCCTCTCACTAAAAATCGTTTCTTTTTCTTCGTGAGTGTCACTTGAGCGAGCCGCAACAACTGGTGAGTTGTCTCGTCCAGTAAAAGCCTCCAAACCCAAGTAATAATGATTTATTAAGCAACACATTTTTGACACGCTTTAGTCCTAATGTCAATCTGAAGATTAAATTGTTTGATAAAGAACTTTCTGTGCTTAAGACAATAATAATACCCATTAGCATAAATATACTAAATTCGACTTTCCTATCTCTCTCTATCCCTCTCCTCCTTGTTGGGTAGGTCATTGAAAGTTGAAACGACAGATAGGTACCAGATACTGATGGCTGAAATGTCATGTTTAGCCTCCCATATTGTGGGGACAAGACAACCCTGTTTCACATCATATTTCCCTTTGACAGTACTAAGTTCCTATTGTTTCACCCCTCTGCAAGATCAATTCATGTTGGAAGTAAAAGATATTTTCCAAGACAATTGGAGTGATAAAGATAGGATCTTTTAATCACAGATATGTGTATTAAGATGAATCTATCACATACAAACAAGTTCTACCATGTACTTGGTTATGGGTTTCCTTTTTCTTGAATATCCAACGAGTCTATTTTATATCAGATGGTGGTTGTCAGCCGAAAGATATGAGATTCTGATGTGAGATAGTGCTCATTAAAAATTTAATTAACCAAAAGGGATATTGATTAAAAAATGAGATAGAGTTTTCTTTTTAATTCAAGAAAAGGGATAGCATGTAAAGCAATATTGATTAAAAAATATCAATTTATTTTCTAAAAATAGATTTAACCCTATTTAATCATTTTACATGATAATTTATTTAAATTCAAGCAAGGCAAAATTAGCTTATTTCTTATGATTATTATATGTCTTTTATTACTTCTCAGATATTAAAAATTGAAATTAATTTCATCAAAATTGACAACTCCCAAAAAAAACTTCACAGAAATGTCCTTTTCTTTACAGGTCTAGTCTCACATCATGAAGTAATGAAATTTAACAAAAATAGTAATAACAAGTATTTATTTAGTATTTTAGATAATAAAGGTTGATGGGTACAACCAATTTGTTTTCTTCTCCTGATTTGTTGCCTTTTAAGCTCTAAATTACTTTGTAAAAACCATAACTTTCCTCAGTCATTGAGTACTTAAAATGCTAATACTTTCATGTGTACTTAAGCTTCTGGTTCTCTCCTCAAATTCAGGAATTCATATTTATAAAGAAAGAAAAATGAGGTAGGGTAAGGGGTAGAAGAAAGATAATTATTTTCTTCTGCATGCTTGACTTGTGATGAAATCAAATTGTGTCTAATTTTTCCCTTTAATTAGATATTTTTTGGATTAGGTTGGCCAGATTTAGTGGATAACAGATAGGATTTAATATTAGAATTTTAAAATTTATAACTTTCTTTTTCATGAATAAGGTGTTTGTAGTACTAACAAAATTTCAACCTTTATTAATGATAGAAAGTGACATTATGACCAAATACATGTTTTCTTGAGTTTTAGGTTTTGACTATTGTTCAAAATCTATAGTTATTTAAGCTTATCCTATTATGGACTTTGCTTTATATGTTCAATACTTCCAAAAAATGTAAATAAATTGTTTGAAATTTTTTTTTGCCCTTTCTTCTTCAGTTCTTGCAAGGCATAACAATTGATTTTTTTATTTTGCTTTTACTATTTATAAATATTAATTTAATTATGATTTTTTGAGAAAAAAATGTAAACTTTAGGGTTATTCTCTCTTTACAAGCTTGTATTTAAATTGGATGAAGTCAATATGACAGGAAATTGATTTGAAGATCACAATCACATCAAAAATTATTGTCTTCTAAAACAAATTCAATTAAAAATGATACCACCTTGATAAGTAGTTTTCTTGGAATTGAGGATTTGGTAAGAGGTTGCATAGTGTCCTCAAATTATTTTGACTTGTCTTAGTCATGTCTTCACCAAATATGCAATTTCTTATAACAGAATTTCCCATTTATGGTAAAATGTACTCTAGAAATAATTAAAAGATGTGGGAACCATTTCTTGGATAAAAAGATTGCAACTTTCAATTATGTTGATGTTTCCCTTCTCTTAAGCGATGAAGAGAAAGGAAGGCATTGACTAGCTACAAAGTCCATCCATGGTTTTGGAATGTGAAACACATACAAGGTTGGTTAGTCTTTCACTCTATCCAAATGCCAGCTAGCTTGACTAATAAGGTGATGGAGTGAAGTGAATACAACTGTTTTATGCTTGCAAGTGCTTACTCTTATTGTGTAGTTGGATTTTAACCACAATGAGTTTCTATCTTCGATGTAGAATTGATAACGAGCCCGGCCCAAGTTAGGTCCCCGAAAGTTTGAACCCGAACACAAGAAATTTGACCTAAAACACGAGTTTGACCAAATTTAAATATCTGATATTAAGCTTGAGTTCAATCAAATTTATGCCTAATTTGACGTTTTCTTAGTTAAGTTTTTTATAATTCGTTGGATTTATCCTTTTCCTGTCCTTTACAAGACATGGACATACGAAGAGAGCTTTGTCACTCTCCGAAGAACAATAAATTTGTTGTTTGCCCGTATCTTTTCCATGCAACTCATATCTTCATTTGTTCCTTTCTCAAGTGCACCTGTTTAGCTTATGCTAATTTATTTCAGGCACCTTAAAAATAGAAAAATTTAATCACCAATCACAAAAATGAGCAGCGTGAACTCTTTCAACTTGATGGTGATGGTCCAATGATGATAGGATTTGGTAAAGCAAAGATAATTACAGAGAATGGGGCCTATCCTATCTCATACAAAATGCAAAATAGCTGAAGAAGTGATGTTAGGTAGTGGTAGTGGCAGCTGGTGAACTCATTTCAAGAAATGAACAATGAACCAACGAAGATCATGAAATGTGACATGAAGCTGAAGAAAGACGCCATTTTTGTTTCAGTGTTGCATCATTTAAGGATTGACCTTTATATTTTTAGCAAGTTTGTTTCCTTTTCTTACATCATCAAATGAGAAAATTTAGGTTGTAACAATAATATGTTACAATATGTAGAGATGGCAAGAGAAAGTCAGATGATGTCTCAACCCGGCCCAAATCGAGTTTGAATATTCAAACCCGATTCGGGTTCTAGCTTGACAAAATTTTTTGGGGTCTAACTAATCATAAGATATCAGTCCAAGCCAGGCCAAATTTAACTAACCAAACTATGTTTAACCGGGTTCGAGTTCAATTGGACCTGACTCGTTGTCACTCCTGTCAACATGAAAATGACTCAAGCTGAATACAAGGAATAGTCAAACTAAAGTTCCTTGTTATCTATGAGTACTTTAAGTGTCTCTAATCACAACTGTTAAGTAGGTGAGGCAATTGGCCGGCGGAGTAACACCTCAGGCCAGCTAGTGAAAGATGCTAAAACAGGCCTGAGCCTAAATATCAGAAAACGCTGATTGAATTTAACAATGTTATTGTGTTTGTTGACAAACAACATGGATTCCTTGTTGGTAAACAAAAACATTCTTGTACTCTTGCAGGGTTCAAGAGTTAAAAACCACAACAGCCAGTGGTTACATAATTTCTGAGGATAATCAAGGTCATAATCTCCTAAACAAGCAACATTATCAGGCAAAATTATCAGATTTATGAAACAAACAAACAAATTGAATAGATTAGTTTCAAGTTTCGGATTGACATTTGCAGAGATGAAACAGAATATTTCATAACTCAACAAATTTCCATCACCTAGTTTCCCACTGAATCAAGCCACCCTCCATCATTAAGGCTTCACAACCTAAAAGAACTGGAGAAGAAGTACCAGCAATGTATACGCCATGTTGAGGTGAACGCATAAGAAACCGAGAAGGAGAGCAGAAGATCAACTCATCTAGGATCATCAATTCTAATGCTGACTACAAAACTAGCTGCGGTAACTAACCTCAATGTTAAGAAATGGAGGGATTCTTATTTAGAGGTTCATGGATAGGTATGTAAGTGCCCTGCTAACTACACCGGTATGACATCAACATTGGTTGTATCTTCACATCTCAAAACAATGCCGTCAAGGTTCGCAAGAAACATGCATTTAGGCCAGAGCCATCTGGTTTCCAATGATTCTGCTGGTGGGACGATCATAAGTACGTTTTCATTCCTTTGAACAACCCCCATCACACTAACAGTGCTGCCTTCTTTAATGTACCTGCAGAAGCAGCAGTATGATTCAGTCATAAACTGCGATGATGGCGATAACACTAGTTAAAGCTGCAAGAGCTCTAGACTCAATACTACTCAATAATGATGATGGTCATGGCTTTGACATCGTATTGATAAATTTGCGTGAGATATGAGTATGATCTCAAATTTTTAGAAGAAATAGCTTACCCTTCTTTTAATTTCATCATACGATCATCACAAGAAAGATTCTTCAATCCCAACCACCTGAAAAACTCTGGAGACAAATCTTTCTTCTCTGGATTGATATCAAGAACAAAGGAGTCATCAACAAAGGGAGTTACCTTGGCACCATTGCCAGTTTTAACCAAAGCTCTTAACCCAGACTGGAAATCAGAGATGTAGAAGTCCACGACATAAGACTGACCAAAGAAAAAAAGAAAAGAACAAACAATTTTATCAGAACTTTTGTAGTCTATAATTTAATAACAAGGCTACTTGTCGAGACATACACATCATTGCATATTAAGGAAAAGTGAATGTTCTGAACCATTTGTAATGTGTTAATATTATTTCATGCTGCGACTACCACTATGTTAATGGGATCATTAAATAATTCCCCCAAGGCCAAAAGCAAGCATTTAAGATAAGTCAAAGTGCAGCAGTTTCTTTTGTAGTTCTCATCAGTCACAGAAGGAATAATAAATTAAGATCTTTTAGGAATTATACAAATATTAACTCCTGACAAAATATATTGTGCCAGGTACTCACCTCCGATGATCTTAATCCCCATGTAAAATGACGATGGTTCAGATTGGCTGGTTTTGAACCCCATCCTCGATACTCATACAATCTCGTTGACGTATAGACACACCTTGGGGCTCTTTGGAATGATGACTCCAATGGTACATTACCACATGTAACCACCTTCAGCAATTAAAAAGACAGATCAACCTCATGTGATTAGATATAATAGTTAAACTATATAAAATGTATGTGACTTCCCCGAAGTGAAATACCAACTAGGCCTTCAGTCTTATAAAACTGTACTTCCCACAGTTAATGATACTAATCTAGTAACCAAAACAACCCGATAATCCAACTTCAAGTGAAATCCACACATATTGAAGTACAACAATAGCATGAGTTTTGTTATAATCAAACCATAATAACCTATTTCTAGGTGTAACTTCCATATTAACTTGCAAAATAAAGAAGGCTGCAATCAACATCAATGTAGAGATCCAAATATGCAATGGACATAAGATAGGATGTAGATATCTTGTTTTCTGCACACACATTCGCATATCTTGAAGCTGTCTATAACATACCCCCGAAACTTTCACTCTTTGTCCATTCTTGGCAGTTCTGAGATCAGTATCAGGGCATTGAGCTATAAATTCTACGATGGCTCTTCTCCCTAAAACAATGTTCCAGATGACCAATGCTGTGACTGCAGCAAAAAGAGCCACTACCACGATGAGGAAGATGGCATTGTGCACTGCCCCTAGAATAAAACCACCGACGACGAATAACACCACAAATAAGAGAATCACCAACCATAATACTATCTTTGGGAATCCCTTGGTGATAGAATAGCAATCATCTTGAGCAAGAGTGGTCACAACTGGGTTGCTAGAGAAAGAGGAGCCATCCCTTTTCAGCGAACCCGTGGATTCTAAAGGACCAGATACTTTCTTAGGAGCTCCAGATGAATTTAGGGGGCCGGAGGAAATGGGCCCAGATGTTATAAGACCGGTTGCAGGCAGAACAGGTGGAATAGAGCCAGAATTCTGTCTTGTTGTTCCACCAGATTGAGGGCCAGATGACTTCTTAATAGGTTCCCCATGTTTATTAAGTGGTCCTGAACTTGACTTCTTCGATGAAGTTGAACCAGGGCCTCCAGAAGATAGAGGACCTGATTTAGTATAGCCAGAACGAGCAGCAACATTTGGCATCGTTACCCCTGACTGTGTACTAGTCCCTGTAAAAGACCCAGTCCTTGAAGGGGCACCAGCTATGGGTCCAGATTTTCTAGATTTAGAGCCATCCTTAGGGATATCAAACATCTTCCCTAGCTCTCCTGACTTCTTAATATCACCACCAGTATATGGCGTGGCAGTAGAACTCATGGTTGGGATTTTCTCCTTTGGTTGCTCAGGTGGGCCTGATACGAAAAGGCCATTGCTGAGTTGATGAGATGGATATCTAGAACCCATCCAGCCACTTAAAAGAAAAGCAAACAACCACCAATTGAACTAAGGAACCAACAATTGGCTGAAGTAATTCTCTGAATCCTGCTGAATGACACAAAACATTATTAGACATCATATATAATATCTGCAACTAAAATCACAGATAATAGTCACAATAACCGAGTATCAACTTTAACCCCATACAGCAACAAAAAGCAGTTTATTTACTAAGCAGTAAGCAAATTACTAGATAGTTGATCTCTATTTTGCAGTAACTATGAATCAACATAACACAAAGACCAGGAACAAAAACCACAGACTCGAGAAACAACAGTTGCAACAGAAGGATGCATTTCAAGTAGGCTGTTGTTTGAGAAGAAACAAACAATACAAGGGATTCATCATCCAGCTTAATTTCATTTCTAGGAAATTACAACAAAATAGAATACTCTATATGTCACACTAATCTGCATAACCTATATATATGTACATACATATTTTGCGAAGAAAACAAAAACTTTATCATCACAATGGCATGAAAACGTTCACCGTGTGAGAAAAGGGAACATGGATAGTTAAATCAACTACTCTACACAGAGAACTGATCACAATCCCTAAATTTTTTGGTCTCAACACAAGATAGTGGAGGTGTGACAAAACTTAGGAGTTTCTAAAAAAGATCCTGTCTCTTACGACTCAACGTTACACATAAGTGTGATATTTTCATCATCTTCCCCCTTATCAACGATCTTTCACTATCCCCTTTATACATAGTGTGATATGTTCCTCATCTTCCCCCCCTTATAAAAAATCTTTCACCATTCCGCTCCTCTCTGTTTCCCAGAAAAGAAAAAGAGAAACAAGGTAGAAGACTAAATGAAAATTTGGAAAGGCAACCACATAAGACCTTAGATCTCATCATTTATGGAAATTTTGTTCCTTGCCTCTCCTTGAATTCTTTTCAGCTATCAAGAC
>JANKOE010000003.1:1681913-1692154 GCA_026284465.1 Erythroxylum citrifolium | reverse complement strand
ATGTCCCTTGGAGATGCTATATAAGTTGAAACAACTTATTTCATCATAACGATTCTAAACGAATTCTGAACCATTGAAGAATTCTCTGAAGGAAGAAGACGAGAGGAAATAAATCAACATCTTACAACATCACGATAAGCAATCATGGATACTGGTACACATCATTCGATCCGATATTTGATTTACAAAACATTGAGCATGGTGTGACTATTATGTGAACTATTGTCTTAATTGTTTCTCAAATTACAATTATGAGATTACATGCATGTTTAATTTGAGTCGTTATTAGGGTTTGCAGATTAATTTCTGCCTGACTCGAGATTAAAAACTGCGGAGCTCATGTTTATACTATTTTATTATTTATAATATTAGTGGCTACCAACACCAGCTTTTTCCGTTTGCAAAACCTAGCCCTTGAAGTTCTCTTCAGTCTACGATGGTACACCCTAAAGTTGACTTTGAGAAACCCTAATCAGCTCATTGCATCTTCATTCGCCGTAACTCTCTGCGCTTCCTTCTTCAGGAGATATGGCGACCCACCTGCTTCTTCTCTCATATCTTATTACCACCAAGGCCATCTTCCTATTGCCTGACCTTATTGTGCTTCTTCATCAGTTTTCTCAACCATCTTCTTCTCCGTTGAAGTTACACAATGGGGGTCATTTGCTTCTGATATGATACGGCTGGACGTAGATGAACGAAGAAGAACTATACGATGTAGCATTTAGCTTTGGCAAGTATGTATGAATGAGACGTCGTCGTTATACGGGGGAGCTGCGTAATATAGAGAGCGACGTAGTATTGTGTAGTATTAATAACACAAGTCGTGTAAAGAAGTGGCTAATATAATAATTAAAAAAAATCGAATTTTAAATTTAATTTAATATTTTTATAATTTATAAATTAATTAAACAATTTTAATAAATTAATAAATTTTAAATTTTTAAATTTTTTATCTTAAAATTTTATTTAAAAATTAAAATTAAAATAAAAAAAATAAAATAAAAAATGTGTCACAAACGTGGCTTATGCTCCACGCCTATGGCAAAAATTTTAAAATTTATCTTTAAATTTTATTTTAAAAAATTAAAATTAAAATAAAAATTCAAAATATGTATCATATCATATGTGTTGACACAAATGAATTTTGTTTTCTATTTTTATTTTAATAATTTTAAATAAAAATTTTAATAAAAATTAAAATCAAAAATCAAAATATATGTAAGGCGCGATTTAAATGTCACTGTGACACAAATAAAAAAATTTTAAAACTTAATTTTTTAAATAAAAATTATTTAAAAATTAAAATTAAAATAATTAAGAAACAATATGTGTCTTTTTATTATTATTATTTTAATTTTTAAAATAAAGTTTAAAAATTGTGTCATGTTATTATGTTAATTTTAATTTTTAAATAAAATTTTTAAGATAAAAAATTTAAATTTGAAAATTTGATTAATTTATAAAAAATGTTTAATTAATTTATAAATTATAGAAAACATTAAATTAAATTTAAAAATTGATTAATTTTTTTTATTATTGTTATTTTATTAGCCGCTGCTGCGTTGGAAGTAAAAGAACATAAGTCTTTAAATAAAACGACAACGTCTTTTAAATTAGACTTTAAATTAAACAGAATTAAACTTAAACTGGGTAATATTAAAAAGAAAATCTGCACTCACTTTCATTTTGTCCCCCTTTTTTTTGGACCAAAATCTTCTGTCCAATTTTTAGGTGTCTTATTGTGTCCAGTGAATCTCAGTCATTCATTTATGCAGGTCTCGTATGGGCCCCACATAAATAAACGTGGGACTCACATAAATGAATGGTTGAGATTTACTGGATACAACAAGACAACATAAAATTGGACAGAAAATTTGGACTCTTTTTTTTACCCGTTACTTATAGCTTGGGCATTAGTATAGCTTGGGCATTAGCGTCTGAAGTGGAGTGTCAAGAGCTTAACGACTGTTTTTTGATACTTAATTCTATCTCTCAGTTTCTAGTTTTTTTTGACTAAGTTTAAGCTCCAGCTTCGGAAATGGTACATGTGTCTTTTTGTTGTTATGGATGAATTACTGCTCGAGTTGAGACACGTCTTGATATTAAAGCCAAGAGTTTGGTCTAGTTTTTAATAAAAAGATGTAGTGGTTCGTCGTTTCATATAAGTAACTTAAACAAAAGTCTTTAATTATTAGGACGAAATTGCTGCTGGTTGTCCCTTTAGCGACATTCGATAAAATTGGAATGATACATAGCAGGTTATCATGATTCATACATAAGGATGACAAGTACAATTCGAGAAATGGTCAAACAGAACTTTTATATCAGGTATAAGCATAATTTTCAAGCATATTATGTATATTTGTTTTATTATTTTTTTAATAATTTTGTCTTCTAAACTTGCATCAGTGCATCACCTAATGAAAATCTGTAGCCTTTTTTGCCCTGTTATTATTCTATTTAATTATTTATTATTACTTTATCCTAAGATTTTTTTTATATATTTAGTTGTTTTATTACATTTTTTAATATTTATTTGACTTTTTTGTAATACCTTTATGTCACATTTATGTGTGGATCTATCAAAAACAACATTTCTGCTAAGTGAGAGTAAGGCTGCGTACTATTAAACCTCTTCAAATCTTGTATTTATGCGAGATTCAACTGAATGTTGACGATGATGACAAGCTGAGAAGCATAACTCGGTTGAACCGGTCTTATTTTTACAGCATTATCTGTAACCATTACTAAATCACTTCTCGCTCTTTTGTCTTCTGCTCAGTTTACTCTTCTTTTCACTTTCTTCTTTTGTATTCTACTTTCTTTCTTTATCAAAAGAACCTTAAAAACTTCTGCTTCAGTTATCCATTACTTACTCGTATCATGTTCATAGTTATTCTTCTGAAGAAGTTATCAGTTTCAGGAGTGGACGGTGAACCGGTATGTGGTGATGAAACCCCCATTATCAGACAAAGCTTTTGTTCCCAATAGAGAGTTGAGCAATGACACTGCACAGACAGAAGACTTGTCTAGTTTTCAGCAAGATTGCCTCGTAGAAATCATCAAGAAGTTACATGCATTTCATGATTTTGCAATCCTTTCTACCGTTTGTAAGGTGTGGAGAAGCGCTTGGTCGAATCTGAAATGATCTTTATATCCTCCACATTCATGGTCAACCCATTTCAAAGGTCAAAACATCCTAAATTATATTGATAATGAAAAGTACGTAACAGTGGGAGATTCATGTATAAGTTTATGATTGGGTGGTAATTAATGGAATAAATAAAATATAATATTATTTTATCGTTTAGGAGGAAAGTTTATAATAAAATAGAATCGAACAAGATGGAATGGAAGAGTTTCATATTATATTTTATTTAATGCTAAACAATAAAAATAAGTTACCTCTTACTTGAAAGATTTAGGATGAAATGTAAAATAATAAAAAACATTTTACTATATTATATTATGAATGTTGTCAACCTTCCAAATAATAATTTTCTAATATTATATTTATTTATATTTTATTTTATTATAAATTATTTAATTATAAACCTTACGTCTAATCAAACATACCATTTTAAACATTGGATCTGAAAACATTCACATTTTCAAACTATTTTCAAGAACTCAAACAAATCTCCCGATGCTAAGTCCTGTTAGTTACTTGCCAATAATCAAACCCAACAACCAACATATAGAAGTTCATTATTTTTAAAGCTTGTCAGGGTGATAATCTTCAGTTTGTTATTGTGGCTCTTTTTGATCCTAGAAAATTCATAGCTTTCACTCAACCTCTATCTCAGGACTGGATTTGTATTGGCAATTATGACATGGCTCCTTTTACAAATGTATTGCTATTTTGAGGATGATTTTACGCGCTATGTAAATTGGTTTATTGTGCTTTTGAAAAACCTAGACCCAGGGTATTGTTTCTGAGCCAATTACCTCCAGAATTATTCAGAGCTGATAGATACTATTTGGTAAAGAATGTGGATCATCTCATAGGAATTTTTTAATACAAAAATGTGGATTATGGAGGCAAAAGATTTGACATTGCAACCTTAAGGATCTACAGGTTCGAGGACACTATGAATTAGAATTGTACCTGACAACGGAACAAGATTACTTGGAAGGTCGTGCACTGTTTATCCCCAATGGAAACTCATGAACGATTGATCCAGTGACATTCGAGTATTGCAGAACCAACTCTATCTACTTCGTAGGGTATCGTTACTGAAAGTCTTCAATCTTTCATTCAGTAATGTCAAACAAACCAGTAAAATGACCATCCCCATTATTCATATACCAGTATTCATCTACCAAATAGATGGACTTGGTTCTGCAATTCTCGACTTCTGTCATATCAATCGTCTATGAGTTCTTATTAGAGATGAGCAATGCATGACCTTCCAAGTAATCTGGTTCTCTTTTTTGGGTCGAATTTCAATTCATAGTGTTCGTTAGACCTGTAGATCCTGAAAGTTACAGTATCAAATCTCTTGCCTCCATAATTGACATTTTCATATTGAAAAACCTATGAGATGATCCACATTCTTTACCATATAGTATCTATGAGCTCCGGATGCTCCTGCAAGTTCTTGGCTCACCAACGATACACTGAGATTAGATCTATGGAAAGCATAAAGACCAAGTCTCCCTCTATCATATAGTGCGTAAAATCGTTCCTCCAAACAGCATTGCATCTCTTAAATGAGTAATGTTATCACTTTGAATACAAATCTAGTCATGGGATTGAGATTAAGTGAAACCTATGAAACTTCTAGAACCAAAAAGAGCAACAACAACAAATTGAAGATAACCACCATAGTCAGCTTTGAAAAGAATGAATTTCTGTATGTAGCTATACCAGCCTGTAGCTATACAAACAGTAGAAAAGACTGCAAAATCCTGAAATACAGGTTACGTCGGGACGATTTTTGTGAAGGAATCGTTCCGCAAACCAGACCAATCTTTTGTCGGTGCTGTGTCTGATTGAAACCTCTTACCGGTTTACCCACCACTACTGCAACTAAACTTCTACGTCTCTTTTCAGGTCTCTGCAAGTTGCCTGTGAGGTGGCACGTTTGAGCTCGACCTTCGGGAAATTGATCATTCTGAGGAAGAATACTACTCTGCACAGGTGACAATGCGTAAGGTTTTGAACTGATCGAACTCAAGTTGGACCTATGAAAATTGAGGCTCAAACCCTAGTCCTATCAGGCCCAGATCTTGGTAAGCCTAATCTGCCCAACAGCTTATGAAGTTGCAATGATACTTTCTAAGAAATCTCTCTCTCTCTACTGCCACTTTATCTCTCTTCCGTACTTTTATCCAAAATCCTATAAATAAATAGATCCAGCTCTTTCTGTCTTATCTCTCTCTCTAGATTTAGCCTATGGCTCGCTCTTTATCCCTGTCTCTCTCTAAAACCTTCCTAACCACCAACATCGTCAACACCACCAGTGTAAGATCCTCCGTTCGCTCCGTTACTTTTCGATCACTTTCCTCCGTCGCTCCAAACCCGGACCTCGCTGGAGAGGACCCCACTGACCCTTTGCTCAGTAAGCTGGAGGACGTGATACACCGGATCATCGTTCGCCGGTCAGCTCCCGGTTGGCTTCCGTTTCTTCCGGGGCACTCGTACTGGGTTCCGCCACCAAGATCCGCATCTAGGTCTCTTGGGATTGCTCAGCTGATTGAGAAACTCGCTAACCCTATGTCCCCTGAGGAGTCTCTCTCCACCACCACCGTCCGTGGCTGGCCTTCTTCTGATTATTTCATCAAAGGTTTTGGCAGTTCCTTTCTTCCTTTTTTTTTGGGTTGTTGTAATATTACGATTCGAGCTGAAAGATCTGATCTTTTATCGTTTTATGGGTTGATTTTAGGGGAATTCTAATTGCGGGTTTGATTTGGTCATCTTTTTTAGTCGGTAGTCTTGAAAGAACGAAGTTGGTGAGGTATTGCAACTTAAATGATTGGAAACATTGATTCTTAGTGGGGGTTTCATTGAATTGGATGGTTTCCAGGTGATTGTAAGGTGATAAATTTGTTCTTATACGATATTGTGATGATTCCTCAATATGATAAGTAAGCCCTTAGAGGGATATCCTTAGAGGGATATCTGGTTTTCTTTGGTCTTTTGGTCTTGAAAAGGTAACTAAATAAACATTGTGTGGTAGCAAGTTGTAGAACTGCAGTTGAAAGGCGGAAGATTCAGCACTCTCGGGGTTGCAGGTAGCAATCGAGGTTTTACATTGCGTTCTTTGGATTATACTGTGGTTGGTGCGTGCAATTGTAGCAATTGCAGACAATGTGATTGCATTTGCGGGAAATGCAATCAAAACTGTTACAAATGGCAATAATGGTCCGGAGCCTCAGACTGCAATTTAAAACCATGATCCGAGTCTAATTATTAAATTTGTAAACAAGTAATGATAGAATCGTATGACCTTTTGGCTTAGTATTTTAGACTTGTTGCTCTTCATAAGTTTGGAGAAGTCAGTCAGTAATTGGATGTGCTCACCCTTCTATATCTCTTGTTGTAACTAAATGAAAATTGCATAGTTGCTTGTTTTCTTTATTCTTTAAAACCCTGACCTACATTATATGCTATTATGTAGAACTTATTGTCTTCTGAATACAGTTACCAGAAAGTGATAAATTGTTCCTGTATTTACTTGTCTTGTTCTGCTTCCATTGTAGGTGCACCTCCTCTCCCGGATGAGACTGAGGTTAACATAATTTCAATCAAAGTGGATACAGAAACAGATGAGTCTGATACTGATGAAGATGAGGGATGATGAATTGAGGCCGGTGGGTAAGGCACATGTTTCTTGTTTACTGTACCTACAACTTTTGCTACTATGCAAGCAAGTTGTGACTTGAAACTTCTCGTTCCCAAAAGTTGAAAACTTTTTCCCTTTGATTGATTGGTAATGACAGAGGAAGCAGGTTCATCCAAACTTATAGATTTTATGTACAAGCAAGGACAGACTTGAAGGCATTTTCGTCAAGTTGGAGGACGTCCTTGAAATGAGCTTTCTCTTGGGAGCTTTCAAACCAATGTGGTTGTTGATGAAGTTAATAGCTTTACTTTGTGTTGCTCTCTGTAACTTGAAAACAATAACCCTTAACCCTGAGTAATAGCTCTGTTGTACATATTTTGAATCATAATTCAAAAGTCTTCAGTTTTCTTCGTGCCTTGCACCCTCTCATGCACCCTCTCAACAATTACCATGATTTCATTAGAGTATAGCAAGTGAATGTTAAACTTAGCCAATGCAACCCTTTTTCTGATTGATTTGAGACTTTGGCCAAAATAATGGAAAGGAAGATCCAGCCTAACTCCATCTTGTCATTTACCAAAAGAAAAACAAGTTTCTAAAGTTGTTTATGGATTAATTTGTTTATGATATAGAGACCAATTTATGGAATTTTGGTCCAAGAACTGAGAATCAGCTCCTGTGTAAATTTCATGAGTATACAACAGCAGTTGATATGGAAGTCCAAGAACCTAAAAGACACATTTTGACAAGATAAACTGCAATGGAATCAGAATTCATGTATATGGTAGGATCATTTTTGACAAGGTAAACAGCAACTGAATTAGAGTTCATATACATCGTTGGTAGGATTATTTACATCTCTAGTGCTGTTCATGCCGAGTGTTTAGAGATGCACAGCAATGGTGTCTAGAGAGAGGCCAAAATAACATTGTTCAAGCATCGAACATTCCAAACTTTTCTTTGAATTTATTAGGAAAAGCACTACAAGCCTTTTGAAAACTTTAAAATTGAATTCATTAACGAAGTGAATTCAATGCTAATGAGATTGAATTCAATTCAATTTTTACTATTTAAAACAAACCCAATAATATTAGAATTGAATTTAATTACACTGTTTAGAACACAATTAAAATAAATTCAACTATTTCATATGACATTTTTACCTTTTACTAAAAATAATCTTATTAAATAATAAACATTCACACTTACATAGAGCATGTTATAAACATCAATTTTATTATGAGTGATATCATCAAAAAGTTCATTATTAAAATGAAAAGAAAAAATTAATTACAAATGACATTATATATGGTAGGATTAGATGGGAGGAGCTGCTTGAAGTGAAGAAATATATGGTAGGATTAAAAGGGTATTATTGGAAGGATATTTTCAACGTTCAAAAGAAGAATTGAAGTCTTAGTTCGTAATTCAATTTCGATATTTTTTTTAGGTGAATTCAATTTTTAAAAGATAATGAGCCCATCTCTTTTTTCTGCTTCTAAACACTTAAATTGAATTCAACACTGCAATAACATGAATTGAACCCATCCCTTTTTTAGCTTCAGACGCTTGCTTGAATTGAATTCAATGGTGCCATTGAATTTAATTCATAATATTTCAAACACCTCAGAAATATATTTAAGGGAAGAAAGACCATATTGCCCTTATCTTGGACAAAAGCTCACATAAACATCTGTCATATTAGAGTTTCACAAAGTCGCTGCCTTTCGCTCACTTCCTCGGCGGCCAAACGCCCCCTTTTCCATGGCAACAATCAGTCTACGGAAAGCAAACACCCGGCTCCCGCCGGAAGTTAACCGCGTGTTGTACGTCCGAAACTTGCCGTTCAACATTACGAGTGAGGAGATGTACGATATCTTCGGGAAATACGGAGCGATTCGGCAAATCCGAATTGGGACGAACAAGGACACCAGGGGAACCGCATTCGTCGTGTATGAGGACATCTACGACGCAAAAACGGCGGTGGATCATCTCTCCGGCTTCAACGTCGCCAACAGGTATCTGATTGTGTTGTATTATCAGCAAGCGAAGATGAGCAAGAAGTTTGATCAGAAGAAGAAGGAGGAGGAGATTGCTAAGATGCAGGAGAAATATGGGGTTTCTACTAAAGACAAGTAGCTAGTAGAATCAGGGTTAAGTCAAAGTTGTTTTCGTTTTGGAATAAGAGACTTGCTTCAATGGAAAATTATGCCTTTTCACTTTGTATATACTTTGTCGTGACCTAATTTAGGACTTGTGTGTGTTAACTTTGGTTGGATTGAATCAATTTGTGTTCTTTTATGTGGTTGACTATTGGGATTTGTCTATCAGGAAGTTAAACTTAAAAGTACTGATTTTGATGCAATGAATTGATACTATTTCTTGATGTTAGCTGTTCAGGAGCTTGAATTTGATTTGACAATTCTTGACTAACCCTAGGAAACTTGAGAAGTAGTCTGCTAGGAAGCTCTGTGGATATACTTGGCTGTATCTCCAACTATGAAGAAAGATTAGATAAGCATATTTGCTTTTGTTTTGAAGAGATTGGGTTTACTGCAGTTCAGACAGTACTTCCCACAAACTGTTGTATTGAGATCGTGTGTGGATGGCAAGGGCCAGGAAATCTCAGGGCTGATAAACGAATTTTCATTCTATGCATTCGAGCTATATATCCTCACTTGATTCTAGTCATTGAGTAATGAAAACCTTTGATGGATAAGATTTGAGTTCCTTTCTTTCGGTTATTCTTTTCACCTTTTCTACTATAACAAAAATTCCGATGGCTTTTGCTACTATAGCCTTCATAACTATGATTTCTTTCTAGGCATTTTGCCGGAAAAATAAAAGAAACATTTTTATTGATCCTCAACTTATGAGGAAGTGCATGTAGGTTCTGCTATGGTGTTGCAGTTGCTCCTCCTGGTTTTGGTTTTGGAGCCCATCTTGTGTTGGAGATCCTTGAAATGTACTAACAGCTTAAATGTTTTTGATCTTGGGAGTTTACTGCTTCAAGGTAAGATTTTCCTCAGCTTCTTTGTCTTGAATTACGAAGGTAACAGAGTGTGTTTGAAACCTTGAAGTGTCTATTTTAAGAACCATTCCCAACTTCCTAAATCTTTTGACTGGACATTATGTAATTTGTGTACATAGCATTTTCTATGTTTTGCCCTCTGCTTTGAATTCCCCCCCTCTCCTTTCCCGTCACTGACCAAACCTGTAAACTCAAACGGACGTTTCTTCCTCTACTTGTTTCACTTCAGTCTTGCACTCCTTCCTTACACAACTGATAGTGGTTTGGTTGGTATAAATGTTTGAGGGTTTCAATCAGACGGTATGAAATTCTTATGTGATTGGTATATGTCATTGATTGAGTCGAGAGTTGATCTGCATCAAAGGGCACCGTGTTCCACATTCAAAAGCTAATTTTTTTGTCAGAAGCTTCTCCACAGG
>JANKOE010000003.1:1671573-1681813 GCA_026284465.1 Erythroxylum citrifolium | reverse complement strand
CGAGAGTTGATCTGCATCAAAGGGCACCGTGTTCCACATTCAAAAGCTAATTTTTTTGTCAGAAGCTTCTCCACAGGTTTGCATTTGTGTGTTAGGCACTCATTCTGGCAAGTTTATGGTTGGAAAACTGGCCCGATCAATTCCAATTTTGCCAGTCGACCTGCCGGCTCAAAGCCGGTTTGGCCAGTTTCCAAAAGGACATCCTTTTTTTTTAATTTATAAGAGAAGACGAACAGTACAATTAGACAGTAAGTTGAGGGAAACAAATTCCCGACAAATCCTCTAATAAGATAAGGTGGCACCCAACGGGTGAGGTAGTAAAATAAGTAACACTTACAGCAAAATGATTGGCATAGTTAGCTAGCCAATTAGTACATTTGTTGTTTTTTCGATAAATATGTCGATGAATAACAATTCAGTTCTTGGAGAATAGCTTATGAATTCTCCGAACAAAAGGATTAAGTGACTTGGATCTCTTGTCAGTAGAGGAGAGGAGATCAGACACTGCCTTAGAATTGACTTCAAATTCAATCCGGCGATGTCCCAGATTTTAAGCCAGTGTCAGTCTAGTATACACTCCCCAGAGTTCCGCGGCCATGGAAGAGCACCAGTCAATATTATGCGAAAAGCCACCCTTCTAGTGTCCTTCACTGTCTCTGTAAAATGCCCCTTGCTGTGGCGGTCAAGGAGGATCGTTTGGAGGCGCCGTTAGTGTTGAACTTGACTGTTCGTGCCAAGGTAAAAAAAGGGTAAGTTCATGTCCGGTTTGATCGATTGTCATCCTAGGCAAGTCTTTAGTTACACATTAGAAGATGTTTTACTTGTAGCTTTAAAATTTATATTGAGTTTAACAAAGATTTTATTTAATGAAAAATCGGTTTATTTAAAAAAATTAATTATATTCGTCATTAACTTTTTAATTGAGGTAGGAAATTAGTAATAATTTGTTCTATTTTATAATTTATTTTTTCTTAATTTGAATTGAAATAAAAGATACGTAATTTTAATAATATTTTTAAAAAAGTTTAATTACTCAAAAATACTTTGTAATATAAGAATCTCTAAAAAAGTATTTTATTAAATATTTGTCAAATTAATTTCTAATTTTTTTTAAAGATCTAATTAAAATAACTATATAATTTTTATTACACGGGTAATAATTAATTACATAAATTTTGTTAAGTAGTTTAATAAATTTTCTAATATTTGTAATCCTACATAATATCTTTTTAATAATTCAAAAATAATAATATTATTATTTTTAAAGTAAGTGAAGACAAGATAATAAGTAAAAATATTGGAGAATAACCTAAAACATTTATAATTTAGATATAAGAATTAGATTAGAATTAGTAATTTTGTAATCTCATTTCGTTTAAAGTTAATGGATAATAATTAAGTTGATTGAGTTTTATATTATATTCAAAATTAAAGAATTATTTAAATAATTTGATATTATTCTAATTTGATTCCTTGGAATGACATTATTTTGAAATTAAAATAAGGAACATGATAAAGAAAAGAAAATATAAAAGAGGGAAAAGTAGGAAAGGAAAAGGAAATCTACCGCTAAACGGCGGGAGTTTTGGCCGTAAAACGGCATCACTTGTCAAATAATCAGTAGTCTTTTTCACTGCAAAGGACTCAAAAACCCTACTTCACGCCCTCCCTGCAAATGCACTTGATGCTCAATCTCTCCTGGGAATGAAAATCCTGGAGACTAACGACATATTGGAAGTGTAATTGGGTTTGGGAGAGTATCTTTGGATACTGGGGATTGGTTTTGAAATTCTAGGAAGTGTATAGCTTGGGTGATTGTTGATAGTCTAAAAAGATAAGAGCTTGGTGGTTAGGTTTTCCAAGCCATGGCTTTAGCAGCTACTGGGCAGCTTAACTTGAACGAATCGCCGTCTTGGGGATCGAGAAGCGTGGATTGTTTCGAGAAATTGGAGCAGATTGGTGAGGGTACTTATGGGTATGCTCATCGTGCTTGTATTCTTTTTCAATTATTTTTCTTCAATTTAGTTTGAATGCGATTGTTGGTTGTGTTGAATTTGGGAAGATGTCTTGTTGTCCTTGTATGCCCGCATCATGTCTGCATTTGCCGTGAAATTAAGTGGAAACAAAGTTTACTCGATGTTTCTTTCTTCTGGAGTTTGTTGATCTTGATTTGTTATTGTAAATATTCGTTTCTGCAAGTTTTCTAATTGTACCAGCTTTTGACAATTCTACATCTTTCTGCAGCATCATATAAAATTTTACTTATTGTGTGCTTGGTCTTCTTTCTGACTGTTTACGAGACTTGATAATGTATCAAAATGATCCACAATAGGATAACGTCTTGACATATCCTACTCAAGCCTTTCCCTTTTCTCTCATTGAAAAGCATGTTTGTTGACCTATATGAATTGCGGTATCTTCTGAAAAAATTAGTGATGAATTTTGTAACTTTCTGAATTGTATTTGAATTTTCTTTTAGTTTGAAATTTTATTCTTCAATGATAGTAAGAGATGCTTCCTTCCCAGTCCTCTCATACTAGGGAAAGTTCCTCTCAATGCTCTAATGCCCACACTAAATGTGGGGCTTAATTATGCTTTTTGGCTTTGATTTTTCTCTTGCAGCCAAGTTTACATGGCCAAAGAGATAAAAACTGGTGAAATAGTTGCCCTGAAGAAAATAAGAATGGACAACGAAAGAGAGGGGGTATATTCTATGTTCTCTACTTTTTGAATTGTTTGATGCATCATCCTTTCTTTGTTTATGATTTAGAAACATAATTGTAGAGAGTTGATTATATTTGTCATAGTTGCTTTTTTTTTTCAATTACAACATCAATTGCAATTCAGTGTGTAAGAAAGTGGCTTGTGCTTGCTTACCCTATATGAATAATTTCAACAATTAAGTAATAAGATGCCTTATTTTGTTGCAGTTTCCTATAACAGCGATACGTGAAATCAAAATTCTAAAGAAACTGCATCACGACAATGTAATTAAATTGAAAGAGATTGTGACATCTCCAGGTAAAGCTATGTAGCTTATAGTTTATCTATATATGCATGTACACTCTCAAAAACACATATTTGGTCACGAATGCCAGCATGGTTTTATTTTCTTCATTCATTCATTAATCTCAGTCAATATCCTATAGGTTCTTAAAGCTTTTGGGATTATTTTCAGGTCCTGAGAAGGATGAGCAGGGGAAGCCAGGCAAGTGCTTACTTGCATGTACTAGTATTTTTATATATTCAGCACCATATTCTCTTCTAAGATAACGTGTGTGCATGTAAACATGCTGGGTGCATTTCTACAGCAGTGGTTCTCTAGTTAGTTTTCTTACACAGTGTTGTGATGGATACAGACGGAAACAAGTACAAGGGTGGTATTTATATGGTATTCGAGTACATGGACCATGATTTGACAGGTCTTGCTGATCGTCCTGGGATGAGATTTTCGGTTCCTCAAATAAAGGTAACGAAGAAAGAATGGAGATACTCACTTAGCTCATTGATGATTGGTTATGATCATTTGTCAATCCTCTAACTCCATACCCTTTTCCTGCTTTCATCTTAGTGCTACATGAGGCAGCTTTTGACAGGGCTACATTATTGTCATGTAAATCAAGTACTCCATCGTGATATCAAAGGTTGTGAAGAAAGAAAACCAATCTGGTACTGGATGGTTTCAGTGTCATGAGCTCCTAGGGTAGCTGATGTGATTTTTAAATGCAGGCTCTAATCTTCTTATAGACAATGAGGGTAAATTGAAGCTTGCAGATTTTGGGCTTGCACGATCCTTTTCAAACGATCACACTGGAAACCTTACTAACCGTGTCATTACATTATGGTACAGGTGAGCTCTTACACATCTTGAAGGGAGTATTTGGGTTCTGTTGGCTTTAACTTATTCATTTTCCTCTAGTATCCAGTTGGTCAATTTCTACATTTGATGAAATAAAAAAAGGTTAACCGTTGATTGTTCTATTTCAAGCAGACCTCCAGAATTGCTTCTTGGGGCAACAAAATATGGTCCTGCTGTTGATATGTGGTCTGTGGGTTGTATTTTTGCTGAACTTCTGCATGGGAAACCAATATTTCCTGGAAAAGATGAGGCAAGTTACTTATTTCTCATTATTTCAAGTATTCGTTTTTCGTAATGAACTACTCTTTATTGATATAACAATAACAATTATAATAACATCCCAATAAAAGTCCTATTGAGAACTAGGGTTTGGGGACGTCCAGAAATATGCAACCTTATTCCTAAGTCCTAACTGATAGAGAGATTGTTTCTAATAGACCCGTAAAAAAAAGAAAAAAAACAAAATAAATGTTTTTTGAATTGTTTGTGGAAAAATTAAAGATTAAAATATAAAATATAAAGTAAATAATAAAAAATAAAAAATAAAAATAGAAATAAGGAATAATAAAAGATATATATTAAAATAATAAAAGTAATAATTAAAAATAATAATATAATAATATTAAAGGATGATAATAATAATAATAATAATAATAATAATAATAATAACAATAATAATAATAAAACTATAAGCAAATATAAAACTACTCTTTATTAATGGCAAATTTAAAAGATGTGATTATGAATTATACAAATCTATGAAAAGCATGTTACTTCTGCCTCGCTGTTTGGATTATTGCATTATGTGTGTGTGAGTGCCTTTTACGAGGCAGCAGGCCAATTACAAGCAATTCCATTTTTTGACTTGTACAGCCTGAACAATTGAATAAAATTTTTGAGCTCTGCGGAGGCCCAGACGAGGTGAATTGGCCTGGTGTTTCAAAGATTCCTTGGTATAACAATTTCAAGCCATCAAGGCCAATGAAGAGACGTCTCAGGGAGGTTTTCAGACAGTGAGTAACTTGTCCTAGAAAATTGACTGAATGCATGATACGATGGCTATACATATGTTGGATATTTTTTTCATCGTCCTCTCTTCCATTTAATAGTTTTGACCGTCATGCTTTGGAATTACTGGAGAAAATGCTGACTCTTGATCCCTCACAGGTATCATTGCATCAGATCCTGCTCTCCTAATTTGGTTTACTTTTAAATTGTTGTTGTGGTTTGGATCATCAATTTGTCACTGGACTTCAGTCTCTTGATATCTGATCCTGTTTATCATTTTAGTTCAATGATATTACTTGGAAACTAGATTGATTAAATAAACTGCATTGCAATGGGAATCTACAATCCCTTAGCACTAATGAAATAGTTAAGCTTATGTATACACATGCAGCGCCTATTATGGTGCTAGATTGTATTGTTTGTCTTTTGCACACAAACTAACCTTCAATCTGTTGCAAGTTATCCATTGTCTTTGATACTGTTTTATCACATTTATGTTACAATCTTGCACAGAGGATATCTGCCAAGGATGCTTTGGATGCTGAATACTTCTGGACTGACCCATTACCATGTGATCCGAAGAGGTTTGTCTCACACCCTTGTCTGATCTTCCTTCCAGTTTACTCATTGTATGCGTCAACTATTGGAACTGGAGTGTGATCTTGACCTTGGTTTTCTTTGTTGATTAAGTTTACCCAAATATGAATCATCTCATGAGTTTCAAACAAAGAAAAAGCGCCAGCAACAGCGCCAGCATGAAGAAAATGCAAAACGTCAAAAACTGCAGCATCCACAGCCACACAGCCGCCTTCCACCCATTCAACAATCTGGGCAGGCTCATCCTCAGATGAGATCAGGGCTCAATCAGCCCATGCAGGGTGCCCAACCTCCAGTTGCTGCAGGGCCTAGCCACCACTATGGCAAGCCCCGTGGACCACCTGGTGGACCAGGCAGATATCCAAGTGGAACAAGTGGAGGATACAATCACCCTAACCGTGGAGGTCAAGGTGCTGGTGGAGGGTATGGTAGCGGATCCTATCCTCCACAGGGACGGGCTCCACCTTATGGTTCAAATGCTATCCAGGGCGGTCCTCCCCGTGGTGGAGGCAGCGGATACGGAGTTGGTGCTCCAAACTATCCTCAAGGTGGTCCATATGGTGGTTCCGGCACTGGTCGAGGCTCCAATATGATGGGTGGAAACCGTAATCAACAGTATGGTTGGCAGCAATAGCCGGTGAGTGAGTGGATGATTCATTGCAACAGACTGAAAGATGGCTACCTGACTAAAGAATCTATTCAGTCAGTAAGAACCTATTGAGATGAACTTGAAGAGAAGAAACGTGATTTCAGAGTGGTTGAATCCGGCTCAATACAACAGTTTTCAATTTGTAGTGTGCAAGTTATTTAAGGATGTCCCACGCAAGGTGAACTGGAACCTTAATGTTTTCTGCTATTATAAGAGGAGAAAAAGCTCATTCCATGTGTTTGCATAGTTCCATACGTTAGCTTTTGCAGTGCAACATACTGTTCTGTATCAGATCTGAGGAGCTGATATCGTAGTTCGTGACTATTGGGGTCATCCCTACTAAGTTCTTATCATTTAAATTCTTGAGTTTTACATACATGTATCTGCAAAGAATCTTCACTTCATTCTTAGTTTCAATATATAGAACATTTTGATTGTTCAGTAACTAGTGTTTATAATAAAAGCATGATTATAAGTGATAGCAAGGATCTTCCATTTTCTCAAGTTCCAATGATGGAAGCTATGTCTGTTTTGGAAACTGATATGTTGATGAAGTACCTAATCAGGAACAAGAACAGATACAGAGTGGTTCTTTCCATAGATGACTGAATCTTGTGTGCTGATAAGAAATTCAGAATCATAATTACAATATTTCTCTCAAATTTGACCAAAAAAAGAAAGAAAGAAAGAATACTCTTTCAAAGAACCAAATACTCAAAGGTAGGATTGGCACAAATTTTTTTTCCCAAGTTTGAATTACCGAACATAAAGATCAAATTTGGTTTAGCCTATTGAATTGAGGTTAGATTAAGTCGGTTCAAATTTAAATAATTTATCATAATTAATCGAACGTAAAAACAAATATTAAACATGATTTTGAAATTAAGCTTAATCAAATCAAATTTGATTTGTTAATATCATATTAAATTAGATCAAGTGGGTTTAAACTAATTTGTCAAATTTAATCATAGTAAATGTCTAAGTATAAAATTATTTTATGTTCTTTATAATCGATAGGTAAAACTTCCAATTTATTGTAAATAAAATTAACGTGAAGATTGAGAAAATTACAGCTAATTAATACTATTTGATTAGTGAAATAATTTAATCATTAATACTTCTTTTTTAATATTAAAACATCTTTTTGCAAAGGGAAGATTTATTTCTATTATTTAACATATAAAAAATAGAAGTTCTCTTTCGTACAAACGGAAAAGTTGTAGATAGAAATGACAAAAAATAAAATAAACATATTAGTTTTAATTTTAATTTAATCACTTTAAATTATATTTCAAAGCAAAAAATCTACCAAACTCAAAACATTCTAATATATTTAATTTTAAATTGAGTTAAATCTAACTTTAATTTAATAAATAAATTTAAGTTTGTAGATATAACATGTCTACTATTATATATATATTCAGTCATATTAGCAAAAATTAACATTTTGAATTGAATTATTAAGATTTTAAAATATTAATCACTCAGTTGCAAAATTTAAAAATTTAGATGTTAATTAACAAATCTCAAAAATTAAAAAATAATTATCCCTTAAAATTGTATAAAAAAAATAAGTTTCAACTAATGAAATCGGACCATTTTTTAAAGTACATTATGCTTGATTTACACGTTGTACTGATGTTATTGTGACTGAGTAGAGGGGAATGTTCAATGATTTGTGTTGAAAAGTGCACAAAACTCGAGAAAAAACAGTCACATGAACATGATCATATGAGAATCTTTGTTAAGAAATGTTTCACACACAGGGACTGACATATATTTATTAAGTTCCACTTGGTCATTTATTAAGCGAAGCAAATTTTAGTCCCAAAGCAACCAATTTCCCTGTTCCACACGAAACGGGCAGAGCTACCCTGTGCCCGTTTCCAAGACGAGATCTTTTTGGTTTCTAAAAGAAGCGCAGTCATTGGTTTTCCGAAAATTAAAAGAAGGAAGAAAGAAAGCAAGAACTTTTGCCAAGTCAATCAAACGTCCGTCAGTATTTCACAAGCCACTGTGTTGTTGCCTTGTTTTTCTTGTAGACTTGGAGAGTTTCAGTTCATAAACTTGACTCAGTGAGAGAAGGAGAAAGATGGCTGAATCTAAGACTGTGCATTCACCTGTGGTTACATATGTTTCGATGCTCACTCTCATCACCTTCTGCCCTCCCACTGTTATTCTTCTGTGAGGACTCTCAGTCTCGTTCTCGCTCTACCTTTTTTTTTTTAATCAAATCTATGAATTTTTGCTTTCTATCAGTTTGCTCTTCAAAATCTTATCTTTCCACTTATTAATACCCATATTTTTTTTAACCTATACTTTTGAGTCTAAGGAGTGGCGATTAATGTTGTTGAGATCTGTGGTTTTGGTTGTGCTTAGGAACGAGTAAAGATCGTTTCTTTCTGCATTACGGGTTTATAAAAATGAAAACTTTTTTTTTTGAAATTTATAAAAATGAAAATTTCCATTCGATATTTAATTTATCCTTTAATTGCATACAAGGGAAATCTAGTTTATTCGTTTGTGTCTTCAATGGAGACAGGCACGGAGTATAGAAATATTCTCATAGTTTTCTCTCTGTCATCTACTGGTCAAGGCGTATTTTAGAATGTGGCAAGCCCACATAAACGTTTTGTGGGTACTTAATATCAAAAGCTGACTGATCTATTGTCATTTGAGACGGCAACATACTTCTAAGTTTATCTTCTTTATCCGATTTAAACGAATATCTCGCTAGATTTCTCTACTTTTAGTGTCAATTTTTTGAGAAAATGTAAAGAAGTTGATAGTTTAAAGCTATGAACGACAGTTGTTGTCTGGTATGTTACAGTGCATGTGTGCATGTAGTGACATATTGGGTGTGGTTTATTCAAAATTTTTATGAACCTGGTTGTCTTTGTAGATTGTTTATTTGTTTACAAATCATTTCGTTTGATGTTTGATGCAGATGGTATACAATGGTACATGCTGATGGATCAGTCACTCAAACTTGGGAGTTCTTGAAGCAACATGGGTTACAGGGACTTATAAACATATGGCCACGGCCAACAATGACTGCATTGAAACTAATTGTTTGTTACGCAGTGTTTGAGGCAGCACTTCAGCTTCTTTTACCAGGCAAAAGGGTTGAAGGTCCCATTTCTCCTAAAGGGAATCGGCCTGTTTATAAGGTTCTAATATCATGTACAACCTTTATCAAGTCCATGCAATTCTTCAAATGAAAATTTTGGGGAAGTTTGTCCCAACCAAACCTGCTTATTTTGTGGCATTGTCTCTGATCCAACTCATAAACTTTCTTTATTGTGATGGTTGCAGGCTAATGGTGTGCTTGCATATTTTGTGACTCTGACTACCTACCTTGCTCTCTGGTGGTGAGAACTTAGTCCATTTGAAGTTCCTGTTCTAGGATCTGGACTTCATTTGCATACTACTTCTATTTATTACTTGAGAAAGTTCAAGTTACGGGCTTGGAGAAATAGAGAAACTTCATTGGAATTTAGATGTAGTCGTGGTGCACGGCCTTTCATTTTGAATGCAAGTTATAAAATGTTGTGTGACTTGTCTCTGTTGACAATTGTGCATGACTAGGACCCTCTGTTCTGTCAGGAGCTCTGTTGGTATTGTCTATCTCATGTGCTTATAATGTTTCTTATTGCTGTATAGTGGTGGTTGCTTTGATCATGAACTCTTGTTTCGATCTAGATTTTACATTGTTTAACATTTGTCGAAACCTTTACTGTTTCATGTTGTGTGGCTTTTGGTCAACATTCAACCGTTAGCTAACATTGTCTTGTACACAATGTTTTATCGGTTTTCTGGCACTTGAAGTTGCTATACTTTACTGTCAAGTGCGTCTAATACTTCTCTCTGCATTTGTCATTCAGGTTTGGGATATTCAACCCCTCCATTGTCTACGATCATTTAGGAGAGATGTTTTCAATTCAGATTTTTGGAAGTTTCATCTTCTGTATCTTCTTATACATAAAAGTAAGAATCTTTATAAAGAAAACTTATGGCAAATAACATAAAAGAGCCCCTGTGATATACTTGATTATTCATCTTAGCCCCTGTGTTTTTAATTCGTTCATCTTAGCCCCTGTGTTTTGTAATCTCATTCAAGATACCCA
>JANKOE010000003.1:1635648-1671473 GCA_026284465.1 Erythroxylum citrifolium | reverse complement strand
TATCTTTCTCATAAATCTCGCGAACAAGGACCAAATTAGGTAAAGGCTTCCCTCGAATATGTTTCACCTTTTTGTTAGCATGTCAATCAAAAAACTATGTTAACAAAAAGGTGAAACATATTCGAGGGAAGCCTTTACCTAATTTGGACCTTGTTCGCGAGATTTATGAGAAAGATAAAGCTACTGGATCTGAAGCTGAAAGTGCAAAGGAGAAGGTTCAAATATGGGAAAAGGAAAGGTGGGATATAAATATTGAGGACATTCATAATATGCGAGCAACTTATGAAGCTCATTTAGAGAGTTTTTATCCATTTGAGAGCGAGAGTACTCCATCAACACCAACAACTCATGCTCCCTCATCATCAACCCCTTCAATGTCAAAGCCATCCTACAAGGGTAAGAAAAGAAAAGCACGAGTGGAAAATCAAATTTCTTCAGAATTACAAGTTATGTTTAATGTAATAAAAGAAATTGCATAAGCTATTGTAGCCACAAACCCTCGTATTAGAAAAGATGAGGAAATATTTGACGCAATGAAAGAATTAGGATTGGAAAGACATGTTCTCTTGGATGCAGTTACTTGGCTTGTACAGTATCCTAACTTTATTGGTATGCTTTTTTCATGTCCAATTGAACTACATTTAGATTGGTTGTCTAGGCAGATGGGTTGATGTTAGGTTTTTATAGCTTGCTCTATTTAAGTGTGGAACTTTATGGATGATGTAACTTGCTCTATGCAAGTATGAATGTTTTTTGTTTAGTTTTCTGATGTAACGATCTTATGTCTCCTTATCACAGGAAGACGTGTTAAAACTTGTTATGATACTATATGTAATTTGGAGTGAAATATCAAATTTTGATAATGTCTTGTAGTTGTCAACGTAAAAGAACTACTGCTCGTTCATGCATTTTTAATCTTCCAAATTATAATAGTTTTCTATTATCTTCATAGCTCGGTTTAGCCTAATGTCATTTGCAATCAATTTTTTCTTTTCATTAATAATAAACTTTTTTGATGATATCACTTATAATGAAATTGATGTTTATAACTTGCTCTATGTAAGTGTGAATGTTTATTATTTAATAAGATTATTTTTTAGTCTAGGGTAAAAATGTCATATGAAATAATTGAATTCATTTTGATTGTGTTCCAAACAGTGTAATTGAATTCAATTATAATATTACTGGGTTTGTTCCAAATAGTGCAAATTCAATTCAATTCAATCTCATAACAATTCGTTAATGAATTCAATTCGAATGTTTCCAAACACCCCGATAACCAACTTTTATTGTCAGTGTTTTATAATGCAAATTCTAAATGTTGGAAGTTGAAACCCAAATTTAAGTTTTCTGAGATTCGTTGTAAACACAATGTCCTTATTCTTAAAAGAACCAAACTGTACGTTGGGTTTCCATTTCATGGGGGGTTTCTGTCAACTTTGGAACGACAAACTGCATGCACATGCATCTTCCTACACACGCTTGTTTCTTACGAACTTGAAGAAAACAGCAATCATGATGATACTAATTCAAAAACAAAAGAAAAATGAAGAGAATAGCGTACTTAAGGTCTGAAGAAAATTTTGAATCATATGGATCTGACGTAATAATAAATATCTGAGTATGTACCAAGTGGAGTGATACTGTTACTCACAAAGGGTATAAGCCTCGTTTGAATCATTCTGTGTGAAGAGATTTTTAGCAACTGCCCAGAATTACCGCTTAGAATATCTATATCTGAATCATTTACTTGCTCCATAGCTAAATTTCAGACTCTCATGATTTTAAGTTAATATTTTTGCAAAATCTTTCTCAGGATTTTTAAGGTAAAGAGACCAATTCATTAATCTTACACTGTCAAAGAAATCCAAATAATCAAACTGACATTTTCATTCCTAATTCCAGCAACCATATGGTAGAGTTGTTGACAATTAGTTGGTATGTAAGTAAGTAATACAAACAAACTATTGGTATGCGATTCAAGTTTCCTGAAAGTTCATGGAGGAAAGAACAAAGCACTAAATTTTCACTTTTCAAATTGGCTCTCTAAGTTGGGAATGAGATTGTCACATCCCGATGTTTTTGTCCCTTTTTTGTTGTTGCCTACGAGGTGTTTTAAGAGTGTCCCAATTATAGGAGGGCACTTTTAAGCCATCCACATCCAGATTAATCCCCTCTCGAATCGAATAGGTACCTTGCGGAAGGCAAAGCTTTAACCCCAAATTTTAAACGATTGCATACATGAGAGTAAATTTAAACCCACGACTTCACTTAAGTCAAGAGAGGCTCTTACCAACTCACCTGCACTCTAAAGTTAATGTGTAGAACATATAGTTTTGAACAGGGGTAGCATAAAGTATCACAAACGATTTCATCCGCTCTAAGTTGACCCTTTCTGTAAATTTTCTGTCAAACTATTTTTGAATAGAAGGGATCTTTAGATCTATCTATTAATTTTTCTGCACATATTGATGTCAGATAGCTTATTTCAGTCCCGAGTTATATCCTGAAAAACTATCGAATCAATTGAGAACAAGAACATCAACCACAAAAGAACATAAATGATGAAGAACCTGGAAATTAACCAATGCACAGAACCAAAAGCTAATCATTTTCCATCATAAGAAATGTAAAGTTTTATGATTTTTTATTATTTTTGATAAATTTGTTGGTATGTAAAATTTTAGTTATTCACATCAAAATTTGACAAATTATTTTTATAATAAATTAAATTTTCAAATATTTTATTTTTTTAATAATTCTAAGTAATATTTCAAAATCAAATAAAATTTAATTTATCTATTTTTAGATTAGGCTATTAGCATAGTAAATTAATTAAAATGCAAAAGAATAAACCCAAGAGACATTTGACATCTTCCATCGGTGAAATAAAGTACAACACAACAACAACAACAACCAATAAGAGTCTCGCTAAAATGCGAGATCTAAAGAAGTTCAATATTACGCAGTTTTACGCTTACATGGTAAAGAGATTGTTTTCGACATTAGTGAAATAAGGTAATATATAATACTTACAAGCTTTTCCATTCTCCCACAATAATAAAGCATATGTTTAGCGATTATAATTTATGCCCAAAAGAGCATATCAAATTTCAAGTGGGAAGTCGTTACTTATACACGTAAATTATATCAGTTTTGGACCAGATTTGTCCTTGTCCATAGATCAAGCTGAAGCATCCTCTCCAGAATCCTCCATGGCAACCTCCTTAATCAGATTTTTGGTTGAGGGCAAACCAGCAATCACATCATCTGCAATGCCACACTCATTTGTTCCTCTTGCTATCTTGAAGTAACCATCCTGTCATTAAAAATGCAGTTGCAGGTTAGAAATATGAGAAGAACCTGTAAATCCAAGATCACAAGAATTCTGATGGCAACCAAACATACCTCACCCCAGCCTCTATTCCATTGATTTGCGATCAGCTGTGACAAAGAGAGCACATACAATCTTATTAGCATCTTGGTAAATAAATGAACCATAACCATATATTCTCAAAGCAAATGCAAGTCGTCATACGTACCCAGTAATCTTCCCCGTCATCAGAAGTTCCCCAACCAATAAGTTTCACAGCGTGTCCACCCATGACATCACCTGTTATGTGTTTGTATACTCCTGACTTGTAATGAGCAAAATCCTGCGAAACATATAATTACGTTGATTTAGAACAACCAAAACCTGTTTCCTTCTGTAATACTTCATGGAATACTAACAGACTATTGACAACTCATGCCCCACAAGTTCAAAGTGAAACCAGAACCAAAGAAACAGAATAGTACTTGGAAGATGATGCACCTGCTCGACGGTGGTTTAACAGTAAAATGAATACTCAGGATAGATGTAACCAAAAGAAGATCTATATATACATACATACATATATATATAAAGTTGTAAGCACATTGACAACAAAAATCTGCACATGCAAGTAAAAGAAAAGAAGAGTTGATCCTTTACCTCATAAACAGTGAACGAGACTTCAACAGGACCATTCTCATAAACTTCTGACATAATGCTGTACGGATCAGAACTGATTCTATATGCACTGACACTGTAGTGCTTTGAATCCCTCCAGAGCTGGTTCTTATTAACACATTTTCTCTGACACTTTGGAGTAGGATATGCAGGTTCACAACCAGGATGAGAACAGCCAATATCATCAAAATATGGATCACACTGCCAGATGGTAAGTTTTTGATTAAATGAGTACATCTACAGAAATGAGAGACCTCTAATATGCTATGAATCTTCAATGAGATAACAGAGAAAAGTTAAGAATCCTTAAATTTCAGTTGAGTTAGCTGGAGTGCAGAAACAGTGTAAAAAGTTGAAGGCAAAGACTTAAAATCCGCACCTCCTCAGTGACAACACCGTGGCTGACAAAGTACCTCCATGCATAAAGTGGATAACCGCCGTTGCAACCATCTCCACACAGAAAGCCACAGCAAGCTAAAAGATCATTCGCGGACAAAGAGATGTTCTGCAGTAAAAAACACAAAATGAGGCTCTTAATGAACATCTTAAATATTCAACTTCAATGAATAGATTATTTACCATGCCGAAGTGGATGCAAAATCGATCAGACAGTGATTCAACAGCACCAAATGCCCAACAAGATCCACAATGACCCTGAATTTTCACCACAGTGAGAACTACCTTTAGGACTAATCTATATTAATTGAAAGAGAGAGAAAGAATGAGAGAGAGGAAGACTACCTGATCTTTGATTTGTTAATTGTGGCCCCATTTCAGTGGCACCAAAAAAAATGATCAGACAATATCGAAATTGCAGAAAAAAAATAACAGAAATCAAGCGAAAACACTGACCTAGAATTCTTCCTATGGTAGCACATTGTGGCCAAGCTGTTCTCGCATCAAACTCTTTAGGAAGTTTTAAGGATTTAGAATGACTTACAACAGGAACACCCCGGAGTTCCTTTTTGGGTGTTGGTTTGACACCGAGGAGGTGCTTGAATTGGCCAACCTATAAATCAAAACATATCCTCACTTCAGAAAACAGCAAAAAAAAAAAAAAAAAGGCATCTGGAATGTGGTCAAGACAGAGAAAAAGACTTGAAACTATTTCAATCTAAAATGAATAAAGCGTTCACTGAAGACCCACGGTATAACTTGAAAATTGTGGATTCATAGCAGCTTGCCATCCAGCATCAGCATTCTCATTGATCTCTTTAACAATTGAATCCTGCATGCTCACAGTAGCCAAAATTGAGAGGATGAATACAACTTTAGAAACTCCATATCAATAGTAGGAATAATAATGGCAAATAATATAAAAGAGCCCCTGTAATATACTTGATTATTCATCTTAGCCCCTGTGTTTTTAATTCGTTCATCTTAGCCCCTGTTTTTTGTAATCTCATTCAAGATACCCATTTGAGTTTTTGCGGACAAAATTACCCTTGGATTATTTGAATACAGATTTTTTGTCTTATTTTGTCTTATACAGGTTTCCAAGGGTAATTTTGTCCGAAAAAACTTAAATGGGTATCTTGAATGAGATTACAAAACACAGGGGCTAAGATGAACGAATTAAAAACACAGGGGCTAAGATGAATAATTAAGTATATCACAAGGGCTCTTTTAAGTTATTTGCCAAAACTTATTAAGTTAGTGGTATTTTGCTTAGACTTATTTTTTGTGCCTGCTAGGGTCATTTGGCACCATCATCTACCGATTCTGGCTCACTGGGGAACATAATAATGGATTTCTATTGGGTGAGTTCTAATCTCTATGTGCAAGTTTATTGCACTTATGTAATTACCTCTGTATTCCATGAGTAAGATATGGATGAAAGGAACAGAAAGTGACTTAATAGTAAGCCACGGAAGACATTGCAATTATATTCTGCCTATTTATTAGCTGGGACTTGTGGAAAATTTCCTTCCTGAAACTTCAATATTCTTGCTAGGTCATATTCTGTGTCTAAAAGCTATTGTGCCTTTTGCAGGGCATGGAACTGTATCCTAGAATTGGAAAGAACTTTGACATAAAAGTTTTCACAAACTGCAGATTTGGAATGATGTCATGGGGAGTTCTACCATTGACCTATTGCATTAAGCAGGTGATTGCTCTTAGTTGTATCTTGATGCAATTGCAGTACTGTTCTATTATTGGGCTTGAACATTATTGTTGAAGCATGAATTATGCCTATTTTGTATGTCCATCCAAGTTCTTTGTGTATGATTAAATCTGCTGCTGATTTTTTCTAATTTCACTTGACATTTGTTTCACCAGTACGAGCAGACCGGACAAATAGCTGATTCCATGCTTGTCAGTACAACATTGACGCTGGTATATGTTACAAAGTTCTTTTGGTGGGAAGCTGGGTACTGGAACACTATGGATATTGCTCATGATCGAGGTTTAGTTATACTTTACTGTTGGGTGTATATCTTTTACAGAAACAGTTACTACAATGATTACAACCAATAATGATCTGCAGATACCAACTGAAACTGTTGCCTTTATGTCAATATAGCTTTTTGGTGCAAACAATTTGTGCCTGCCAAGATTTTAGTTTTTATTCTTTGGAAGACTTGGAGCTTGTGTTTATTCTGAAACATCAATTCATACTTATATGAAAACATAACATTTTCTAGTGTTATTTTCCATTTTAATACTTTATCTGACTGGTTTATTTTTCTTTTCGGCTTCGGCAGCTGGCTTTTACATTTGTTGGGGGTGCTTGGTTTGGCTTCCATGTGTATATACCTCTCCTGTCATGTACCTTGTCAACCATCCTGTACACCTTGGAGCTCAGGTATGGGTTCCAACATCGTTAAGCTTCAACATCGTCAAGTGTTAATCGAATTTGGTTGACATTCATTACGTGAAGGATCAATGTGAAACTGAAATTGAAATTCAAATGAACATGAATGAACCTTATCACTTTGTATTTGTAAGAAAATCTTATAAAATTTCCACTATTCTTTTGCTACACTTCAGTTCTGACCATTTCCATCTTATTTTCCAGCTTTCACTTTATATACTAGCAGCAGGCCTTCTCTCTATATTTATCAACTACGATTGTGATAGGCAAAGGCAAGAATTTCGGAGGACGAACGGGAAATGTTTGGTTTGGGGAAAAGCTCCATCCAAGGTGAACGATTCCTTGAATGCAAAGGTTTTTTAACATCCATAATTGTCTTCTTTGCAAAAATGGGTTAATTTACGGTTTACAATTTTAACAGATTACTGCCATGTACACTACGACATCTGGGGAAACAAAAACGAGTCTTCTTTTAACCTCAGGATGGTAATCATCTACAACTCATCTGTACACTTTTAGCTGTTTTTGTAGGTAATTTAGAAAGGATGATCATGCAAATATTAAGCCAGACTTGAACTTGTAACAACAAAAGTCTAGACTGACCTAACAACAATTCTATTTCAGGCTTTATACAAGCACAGCCCCTCTAATTTTGGGTTTTTTAGAAGTACAGACCAAAAAATAGTTAGGAGGTGTTCCAGTGTCATGTTTTGTAAACTTATGAACTCTTCCATCTCTAGTTGTCTTTCTAACATTGAAGTTGACACCCTACCTCACCTCATGTGGGATATCAGAGTGTTGCATATGTTAAAAGGGCCATTCTTAATATCCTATACAAGTTTTTATATAATCTGAAATTTCTTAGATTGATGATTGAGTTCTCCATTCATGTTCTTTGCAGGTGGGGCTTATCCCGTCATTTTCATTATGTGCCTGAACTATTAGCTTCTTTCTTCTGGAGTGTGCCGGCTCTTTTTAATCATGTAAGGAGTTGTTTTGAAGAAATAATATGCTCATAAACTCTAGTTTTGTTGGTGCTGAAACTTTTCTTATACTGTTTCCTTTACAGTTTCTGCCCTACTTCTATGTGATATATCTTACTATCCTTCTTTTTGACCGAGCCAAGAGGGACGATGATCGATGTCGGTCCAAGTAAGTACATCAAAACCCCGTTTTTTGATTAAGCTCCCTGGCCCTTTACAGAAATCTTCCTTTGACAACTTGTAGCTTCTGTTTCAAGCATCCCTTTTGCACTTTTTGGTTACTTAAAAGATTGTTGATATCTGAGTAGCTGAAACATATATGAAACTTTTGGCTTGACCCTGCTTCTAATCTAGGTACGGCAAATACTGGAAACTTTACTGCGAGAAAGTTCCATACCGGATTGTTCCTGGAATCTACTGACACCCCTATTATACATAGATCAGGCACAACTTGCATCAAATCTGCTCTACTTGTATAAGCCTGATGTGTGACTCTTTCTAAGTATTCTGTGCAAAATACTCCATTTTAACTACAAACTCTTGTTTAAACTTCAACTTCTAGTAAGTTGTTAATGTGATATACATGCACTGGACAATATCAGGTGTATCTTTGTGGTATATCAGAAATCCTGACATGCTCAAGTTATCTATGGAATTGGTATTCATTCTATTTTCGTTAGGATGCAATTTGGAAGGACGTAATTACTAATCTTTGATGCAATGGCAAGTCCATTTCTGCTCCTTTTTTTGCACAAACTACAAGGCTTTCAGGATGAATGGATTAAAGGATTCTGTATTGATACAAAACGCAATAAAGCATCTATTGCATAGATTAATATGGTTTTCTTAAAAATGGTAAAAAAGCTTAGTTTTGACCTGAAATTAAAGAACCAGATTCGAAACCTCTGATAATTTAGATGCTGATTATGTGTTAGATATCTTAGTTTGGTTTTATTAGTACAATACTCAACCAACTAGAAGCAATTGCTTACTCTTGAAAAGCTGGAAATTATAAATTTGTAATGGTGTATTCCATTGAATCTGGCGTGATTAAACATAAACGTAAGCCTGTAAGAGAACGAAAGTCAAATTAGTTTTTTCACCTGAACCATAATTGCGATGGCCCATATTGACAAAAACTCTGATTGATTAGACGGGCACGATTGAAAAGATGATCGTCAATTTGGAAGAAAATTTCAAATAATTCCTTGCTTCCTTTTCTCTGATGCCATCTGTTGATTTTTTAACAACCGGTGATAACAGGTGGTATTTTGACTCTGTCCTTGGAGCATTTGTTAGCCTTTCTTCATCCTGAATTTTCTACGGAAGGTGTAAAAGCTTGCAGATTCGTCAAGAAACCAAAGAAAATTTGGCCGGCAGAGATATAGTAAAAAGAATAAACTCGTAGATCAGCAAACTGTAAAACTGCCAAGTGACTAATGAGTCATTCAGACGATGTGCTGATGACGAAATTGCTTCGGAGTTTTTCTAAGATAGATTCATCCCCGGTTGGCGTAATTCCCACTAAATTACAAAAGAATAATAATAATGATAATAAAGCTATAACATCTTCCAATCCCAAGCTGAAAAAAAGTAAAATTGAAACATGACATTCTTCCTGGAACAGTTTTCTGAGATGTCAATGGCTGATGGTATCTTTTTCTTAAGATATATATTCAATCCCAGTTGGTGTGATTATCATAAGATTAAAAAACGAAATAATTAAGATGCAAAGGTCCTACAATTCCAAGTTTGATAAAGAAAAACTGCAACGTGATGTTCTTCCTGACGTAGTTTTCTGATATACCAATACCTGATGGTATCATTTATTTTTGGATGATAATGATGAAAAGTCTGCAAAAAATTGGACGCCTGTCATATTAAAAAACTCTAGATAAATGATGAAAATGTCTAAAAGAACTAGTTCAATTTCGACTATCTAACCACAATAGCTGACTGAAATCAACAACAAAACTTTAAATACTATGTGTGAACAAACACCAAATAACTAATGGATTGTTAATAAATTTAATCCTTTGGGATGAATCGATTACATGGTTTTAAATTTGTATATATAATATACATAATATATGTTCCTATAAATATTGAATCAGAAATCTGATTATTAATCAAAAAATTCCTTCTGCTACATCACAATTCAACTCTCACCCAAACCCAGATCATATATTCTAGCAGCCTGCTTGTTTGTTCAAAAGTTCATGCCAGATGAAGTTCTTTTCAGTTAGATTACTTGTGTGGCTTCAACTTCAAGTGATTTTCTTTTTTCTTATCAACTTGCAATGGTTGAAAACTCATGCTGCAGAAAATGATACCGACAGGCTTGCTTTGATCAAGTTCAGAGAAGGAATAATTTCTGATCCTCGTGGAGTCTTCAACTCCTGGAATGAATCCCTCCCGTTCTGCTCCTGGTTTGGAGTCTCGTGCAGTCAGAAACAGCAGAGAGTCACATCACTGATTCTGGAAGGGCAGAACCTGTTGGGTACTATATCACCATATATTGGAAACTTAAGTTTTCTCAGAAACCTGAGCCTGCAAAACAACAGCTTAGGAGGTGATATTCCACAGGAACTTGGAAATGTTTTTGCTCTGCAGGAAATCAGGCTGAACAACAACTCAATTGGAGGAGAAATTCCTGTCAACCTGAGTCGTTGTTCCCTGCTTAGGAGATTAGATTTGTTTTACAACAATATATCTCGAAGGATTCCTTCAGAACTTGGTTCTCTAGCTATCCTGGAATTACTCAGACTTGGTTCAAACAACCTGTCAGGTGAGATTCCACCTTCCCTTGGCAACCTTTCATCACTTACCTACTTCACTGCACCATACAATAGTTTGTATGGAACTATCCCGGATAGCTTTGGTCGATTGAAAAGGCTGAACTTTCTTTCTGTTGGAAATAATCCACTTTCTGGTACGATTCCTCCATCTCTTTTTAATATTTCATCGATCAGTACCATCTCATTGCCAGAAAACCAACTTCATGGTAGTCTGCCGGACAACATTGGTTTCACTCTCCCAAATCTCCAACACTTCAGCCTGGGAGGAAATGGCTTTTCAGGGCCAATACCAGCCTCGTTATCTAATTCTTCACAATTGCGGCAAGTTGATCTTCCTTTCAATGAGTTTGTGGGACAAGTTCCTAACTTGGGAAACTCACAGAACCTGTGGTGGCTAAATTTGGGAATCAATAGGCTAGGAGGTGATTCAGCTCAGGACCTGATTTTCCTGACATCTCTAATAAACTGTAGCAATCTGCAGATCCTGGATATCAGTTATAATCACTTTCAAGGAGTGTTACCAAGCTCTTTAAGCAATTTTTCAGTTCAACTCAGAGAACTATACTTAGGTGGGAATCAAATTTCTGGAAATATTCCTATGGAGTTAGATAATCTCATCAATTTAACTATATTGGGCATGGAAGGCAATCTTTTCACAGGTGTTTTTCCATCTTATTTTGGAAAGTTTCAAAAGCTACAAGGATTGGCTTTAAATGGTAATAAGCTGTCAGGTCTTATTCCACCATCCATAGGCAATCTTAGTCAATTGATTAAATTATATCTCCAGGAAAATAATTTTGAAGGGTCTATTCCTTCAAGTATTGGGGACTGCCAAAACTTGCAATCTCTAGACATCTCTCGGAACAACCTCAATGGAGCTATACCCTCGCAGGTCTTCAGCTTATCTTCCTTAACACAACTATTGAACTTGTCAGGGAACTTGTTATCTGCCACTTTGCCTGCGGAAGTAGGAAAGCTGACGAATATCAATACAATGGACGTTTCAGAGAACAATATTACAGGAGAAATTCCTAGTACAATTGGAGATTGTTCCAGCCTGGAAAATCTTTACCTCCAGGGAAATGCCTTTCAAGGACCAATACCATCCTCTTTGTCTTTGCTGAAGGGTCTTCAACGTGTAGATTTATCGCGAAATAACCTGACAGGAGAAATTCCCCAAGATCTTGTGAAGATAACATTTCTGGAATACATGAATGTTTCTATCAATGATCTTGAAGGTGAGGTGCCAACTATGGGAGTTTTTAGTAATGCAAGTGCCATATCGTTGGTTGGTAACAAGAAGCTCTGTGGTGGTGTCTCAGAACTGAATCTGCCAAAATGTCCCAACAAAGCAAAGAAAAAGGGCCTGTCACTTGCTCTTAAGCTAACAATCATTATTGTCTGCTCACTCATGGCTGTCCTTTTACTGTTAGCCATTTTAGCTCTTTCAAGAGTTAGAAGTAAGAGAAAGACACCTTCTGAAACTACTATAACTAGTACAGGCCATCTCTTAAAGGTCACTTACAGGGAACTGTGTCAGGCAACTGATGAATTTTCTTCTGCCAATTTAATTGGATATGGAGGTTTTGGCTCTGTGTACAAGGGAGTTTTAAATCAAGTAGAGGGACCTGTAGCTATTAAAGTCCTCAACCTTCAGGTAAAGGGAGCTTCCAAGAGCTTCACATCAGAATGCAAGGCCTTGGTGAGCATCAGACATCGAAATCTTGTGAAGATAATAACATACTGCTCCAGCCTGGACTACAATAGAAACGAGTTCAAAGCTCTAGTTTTTGAGTTCATGCCTAATGGAAGCCTGGAAAATTGGCTGCATCCAGAAATTGGAAACCAGAATCCACCAAGGATTCTGAAACTTCTTGAGAGACTGAACATTGCAATTGATGTAGCATCTGCTATGTATTATCTCCATGACCTTTGTGAAAGTCCAATCGTCCATTGTGATCTGAAACCAGGAAATGTTCTTCTTGACTGTAACATGGTTGGTCATGTAAGTGATTTTGGCATCGCAAGGATCCTCTCAAACATCCATGGAGTTTCTAAAACCCAAACCAGCTCAATTGGATTAAAGGGTACTATTGGCTATGCTCCTCCAGGTTTCTTCTTATTCTTCACTTATGCGTAGAATATCATTTCAGATTTACATATTCATCTGCATACCTATATCCTGTTACATTTGCTGTAAGAACTAAAGCATAATCAATTCACTAATTCGATAAAAAGATTCATTTTTTTTATTCATCCCTAAATTTACATACCTCACTCAAGAATTGTTTTTGATCCAATCCTTAGGAATCAATAAAAAAGATAAATCACTTATGATACATCAGATATGACTTGATTGAATAGATTTTTCATTTCTTGAAATTTTGATTTATTTCACTTATTCCATGATCGAAACAAGAGCAAATGTATGATAAACTACAATTTTGAATCAGAAGGGAGATTTCATCATCATCATCATCACTTATTCCATCATCGAAACAAGAGCAAGTGCATGATAAACTATAATTTTGAATCAGTGATGATGATGAAATCTCCCTTCTGATTCAAAATTGTAGTTGATTATGCACTTGATGATGATGATGAAATCTCCCTTCTGATTCAAGATTGTAGTTTATGATGATGATGAAATCTCCCTTCTGATTCAAAATTGTAATTTATCGTGCGCTTGCTCTTGTTTCGATTATGGAATAAGTGAAATACATCAAAATTTATATTTTTTTATCAACAAAAAGCAATGTACTTGTCAGTTTTGATCATGGAATAAGTGAAATAAATAAAAAATTATATTTTTGATTAAGAAAAAAAATCTTATTGAAACTGTCTATATCTAGTTCGTCCTACCAGCTAGTAAGGTATCTTAGCTTGCTTCTTGGCCTTTTGTGATCAATGTTCTAAGTACCGTACTCGAGGACGGAGCCATGTTACAGGGGAGGAGGGCCATGGCCCCCCCTTTCAAATATATTTTTTTTAAAAATTACTTATATAATTAAAAATTTTAAAATTACGTGGCCCCCTTTAAAAAAAATCCCTACTTTTAAAAATCCCGGTCCCCCCTTAGAGTTGAGTCTGGCTCCGTTCCTGACCGTAATGGACGAAAATGGGTGTTGCAGTATTCTGAAACTTTGTTTATGTTCTAAAGTTGTCCTGCATACTCTTAACCTTTTGAAACACATTGCAGAGTATGGAATGGGTGGCAAGGCATCAAAAGAGGGTGATGTATACAGCTATGGAGTTCTGCTGCTAGAAATGTTCTCAGGAAAAAGACCCACCGACCAAATGCTCAAAGATGGCCTAAACCTTCATGAATATGTGCAGTCAGGATTGCCAGATAAAGTTCTGCAGATAATGGACCAAACCCTTCTGCAAAAAACTAAAGGAACTGAAATGGATCAGGATCATGAAGAAAGTTGCGAGTCTAGTGGCAGTGATGTTGAGTTGGAACACAAACCTCGTATCAAGAACACAACAAGAAGAAGAAGAATAGTTCCCAAAAACCTGAAGAAATGTGTATCTTTAGTGCTTGGAATTGGGGTCAGATGCTCTGCAGAATCACCTAGAGATCGAATGAAAATGGTGGATGTCATCAGAGAACTACACTTGATCAAAGAGGCTCTTTTCGAGCCTCAGATCAATTAGATTTCTTCTTAGAATGTTTTGTTTATCTACCAATTTTATACAATCATATCTTTGTTGATAATTTTATGAAATAGTTTGATTTAATTGAAACAAAACAAAGGTAGACTAATCTTATACCATAGCTTCAACTTTAGTATGAATCTTTGCATTTTATTTCCAAGACTTAAGTGATATGAACTCTCTTTATACATAAACATATCTAATGTATATTGATAATTCTAATGAGTAATTTATTTTTAATTAACAAGTTGTTTTATTTATCAAAAAAAAGTTTATAAATCATAATTTTAACACTATAAAATAAAAAAAATTATCAAAAGTTAATGGACCAATTTTAATTCTATCAAATTCAAGTTTAGATTCGAACTTAACACTTTTTCTTCGGAGTTTAATTAATAATAAAAATTAGATCAATTTGACTCAAAGTTAATAAATTAGATCATGCTTAGAATGTAATTATATATCTTCTCAACCCTTTAAGGCAATTATACTTAATTATAATGCTATTGGCGCCGCCTTTCTTCTAGAAGTAAATGATCATATTCATCATTCAAGAGTTCTTTTTGTTAAAGTCAACTACATGTAAACTATAAACAATGAAGGGAATATACCTGAGCTGAGCTAAATTTCTAACTACCACGTTGCCAAGCAAAATTGAAATTTCTTGGTGACATGAGATTAGATTTCAAGGTTTAGATTTGGTGACTCGTGCACATTTTTTTATATGTTTTTTATCAATTTCATTGACATGAAATAATTTTTCATATCACTTAGAATTACCCTTCAGAGTAAATAGTAAGAATATAAATTTTTTTAAAAATGAGAAAATGATATTAAAAATGTAGATGATCTTGATATCTCACCTTCATCCTTAATCTTAATTATATTGTATAATTATTCCATCTAATTCAGTATTTAAGGTAATTCATTTAATGAATCAAATCTCTATATGCTCGGATTAAGAATTTTAATTTATTAAACCGAAAATTCTTAAAAACAATTTTTTTGGATCACTTGAATGACATTTTAAAGGCAATAATACAAAATAACTTTTTTTAATATACGAAAATAGTATTAGAATTAATGTGAATGATCTTAATATCCTACCTCCATGCCTAACCCTAATCATCTTGTATAATTCTTCTATTCAACTCATGTTTAAGGTAATTTACTTGATGAATCAAGTGACAAATTCAAATTACAAAGTTCAATTTATTGAAAAATTCTTAAAATAGTTTCTATTATCACTTGAATAATTCAATAATAAGAACATAAACTTATTTTTCATATGGGAAAATGGTATTAAATTTAATTCATGCCTACTCTAGTCATTTTCTAGGCCTACCCTAGTCATTTTCTAGGTTAGGGCCAATCACAACCTTTTTGACCAGGGACAAGCTCCCTTATTTCAGGTGACATACATGTGAACTCTCTTAGACCTATAAGGCTATAATACCAAATATCAATATGAAATGGCTGCTAAGGAATAGGAAATTATCAAGCAACCTAATACCTGGAAAAAAATTAAATAAATAAGAAAAAAATCAATCATTATAATATATGCAATACCCTAATAGGCTTTCTAAGAACATGTTTACTAGAGAGTTACCAAAACAAAATGGAGCAGAATGTCCATGCATAAAAATATTGGTTCTGCAGAACATTTCATGCCGTATTAGTTTTGTGTTTAATGTTAAGTCTCTATAATTTTGTTTCTTTGCATATAAAAAAAATTTTAAAAAAAGTTTCATCTAACACCAATGTTTTCAAAATTATTATACTAGAAGTTAAGTCGGTAAGACATGAGATTTAAGATTTAAAAAGTTCAACCGATATTAGATTGTCATAAAATCACTTAAAGATTGAATAAAATTAAAAAATTTAAAAAATAATTGAAGAAGATTATTCTTACCCGTTGAAAATTTAAATTTAAATTTAAAAAGAATGTTAAATGAAAATTAATCGGTTTATTTTAGTTTATAAAAATTGATTAATTTATTAAAATTGACTGATTAACTAATAAACTTATTAATTTTTAACAATAAAAATTATTAAACTAAACCAAACCGAAAAATTAATTAGTTCAAGATTTTCACTGTTAAATTAGTTTGGTTTTAAAACATTATCCAACCTTACTTACAAATTATTATTGCAAGAGATGATTTGGTCATTGGCTATTAACATAAAGTATTTGATAAATTATTAATTTTATTGATTGGTTTATGATTAATTATAAATTTATATAAATAAAAAATAATGATTGAAAGAAACTTGGAATAAGTTTGTCTATATTATAAAACTTGAGATCATCTTTAATAAAGTTGTTTTTATTCTATTTTCAAAACATAAAACTTTCAAAAAAATTTGATCTTGTAGAACTTATTTAAATAATTTAGAAGTTATTTATAACAATTTTATTGAATTTCACCGTCAGCTTTACAAAGCACCTAACCTATTAGTTGCCATACAAAATGAACAAAAGCTCGCTCCAGGATCATAAAGATCAGGTTTTGAAAACGGAGAAAAATAAGCAAATCACGACACGAAGAAGATCCAAACCATCAGGTCAAGTTCGTCGTTTTTGTAACAGGCATGAACGCCATGCAAGCTAGACATGCATGTCAGGATTTCTTCATCTAGTATGAAACATTGCAGTTAAACTAGAATGTAAAAACTGAGAACAGCTTTTTTGTTTTATGTTCTTGTGATTATGGAAAACTGATGATGGTTGTCATGTTCACTGAGTTGAAGAAGTCTTCAAGCCATGGAAAATAAGGCAACTAAAAGATAATAAAGGTAAAGATGGAGACAAGAAATGATTGTAGCTTGAGATGGCAGGTTCATACAATTTTTAAATCCTGATGGGATTAGGAACTTCTTCTTCATATAATATAGTACCTTATGTTAGATCCAATGTGGTATTGAAAAATAATGTTAATAAAAAATTTAATTATTTTTTTATAAATTAGTGTTAGTGAAAATATAGAAAGTCATTTACATTATTATATATGTGTGTGTGTGTAACCTGAAGGTCCCGAACACCTGCCAATATGCCTCACAGTTTCATAGCATAGCATCATCTCTATACGAAATGAAGTCCTATCACTCAAGTTTCTTTTCACTTTTGATCATTCAGCTGCTTCTGTTCACTGTGATGAACAAGCAATGGCTAAAGGTGAATTCTTTAAGCAATGAGACTGATCATCTTGCCTTGCTCAAATTCAAACAACGAATAACCAATGACCCTTTTGGAGTTCTCAACTCCTGGAATGATTCTCTACCTTTCTGCAACTGGACTGGAATCACTTGCGACGTGGGACATCAGCGAGTCATGATCATGGAGCTGAAGGGTCAGAATCTCTTTGGAAACATATCTCCATACATTGGAAACTTGAGTTTTCTGAGAACACTAGACCTCCAAAATAACAGTTTAGGAGGTGAAGTTCCAGTAGAAGTTGGCAAGCTATTCAGACTGCAGCAATTCCAGATCAACAACAATTCTCTGGAAGGCGAAATCCCGACTGGCTTGACCAACATATCAGAGCTCAGGATGATAGATTTGACATATAACAATTTCCTTGGAGAAATACCTGAACAGCTTGGATCTTTACCAAATCTTCAGGTGCTCAGACTTGGAGCAAACAATCTTACAGGAGAGATCCCAGCTTCCCTCGGAAACTTATCATCTCTTGTTCAGATTTCAGTAGCTGTCAACAATTTGGTAGGAACAATTCCTGATGATATTGGCCGTATAACCAGATTGACTAGATTTTCTGTCGCACTAAACCAACTATCTGGTATATTTCCTTCATCCATTTACAACATCTCATCGATTTCTATCTTCTCAATTCCAAGCAACAAACTTGAAGGGAGTTTACCAGACAACATAGGCCTCACTTTCCCAAACCTGACATTCTTTAGCATTGGCTTAAATGAATTTTCTGGATCAATCCCAAGTTCATTAGCTAATGCTTCTCAGCTGAGTGTGATTGATATTGGTAACAACCATTTTGTTGGACAAGTTCCAACCAATCTGGGAAATCTAAGAGCTCTTCGATGGCTGCGACTCTCCAACAACAGTCTAGGAAGTAATTCAGCAAACGATTTGGATTTTTTAGCATCTCTAAGAAATTGCAGCAATCTGGAAGTTCTGTACACCACTGCTAACAATTTTGGAGGTGTTTTTCCCAGTTCTATTGCTAATCTGTCTACTCGGCTAACTGAATTCGACATGGGAAGCAATCGAATAACCGGGACGATTACTGGAGCATTAGAGAATCATGTGAACTTGATTCTTTTGAGCCTGGAGTATAACCTTCTCACAGGTGAGATTCCCTCCTACTTTGGTAAGTTTCAAAAGTTGGAAGGCTTTTCTGTGGCAGGAAACAGATTATTTGGTCAAATTCCAACCTCTCTAGGCAACTTTGTTCAGTTGTTGGAAATGGATTTACATGATAATAATTTTGTTGGAAGCATTCCACCAAGTCTGGCAAATTGCAACAACATGTACCTGCTGGACTTGTCAAAAAATAACCTGACGGGGTCCATACCACAACAGATTCTACTCCTTCCTTCCCTGTCAAGATCTGCAGATTTCTCAGCAAACTCCTTAACAGGAAACCTTCCTGAAGAGGTAGGGAAGCTAACTGCAATAAATACATTGGATGTATCACAAAACAAATTTACTGGTGAAATCCCATCAAGCATCGGAGATTGTTTGAGCTTAGAACACCTCTTTATGCAAGGAAATGCCTTTCAAGGAAGTATCCCTTCATCTCTGGCTTCTGCAAAAGGCCTCAAGGAAATAGACCTTTCTCGGAATCAATTGACTGGAAAAATTCCTGAAAATCTTCAGGACATGCCCTACTTGCAATATGTCAATCTGTCCTTCAACAATCTTGAGGGTGAGGTGCCAACAGGAGGAATCTTTGGAAATGCAAGTGCTCTATCATTGATTGGTAACACAAATATCTGCGGTGGTGTCCCAGAACTCGGTTTACCAAAATGTCCTACTACTACCAGGAAAGCAAATTCTAGTACTGTTACCCTTAGAAACGTACTTATCCCTGTCATTTCAGGCATTCTGTTGTTGTCACTTGTTTTAACTCTTTTATGGATTAGAAAGTCCAAAAAGAAGCCGCCTTTAGAATCTGCAGATATTATCAATCTGGTTAAGGTTTCTTATAAGGATCTATATGATGCTACTGGTGGATTCTCTCCAAGCAATTTCATTGGATCAGGCAGTTTTGGATCTGTGTACAAAGGTTTTCTACACCAAGTGGGAGGTGAGGTTGCTGTTAAGGTCCTTAATCTGCAAAAGGAGGGAGCTTCAAAGAGTTTCATGGCAGAATGCAGAGCCTTGAGAAACATAAGGCATCAAAACCTTGTCAAGATCTTAACCTCCTGTGCTGGATTGGATTACAAGGGCAACGAGTTCAAAGCTCTGGTTTTCGAATACATGAAAAATGGAAGCCTGGAAAAGTGGTTGCACACAGATGGTGGCACTCAAAATCCATACAGAATTCTGAAACTTTTTGACAGACTGAATATTGCAATTGATGTAGCATCCGCACTATACTACCTTCATGACCTCTGTGAAAGTCCAGTTATTCATTGCGACCTTAAACCCTGCAATGTTCTTCTCGACGATAACATGGTTGCTTGTGTCACCGATTTCGGCTCAGCAAGGCTCGTTTCAGCTATCACTGGCTCAACAAGAAGCCAATTCAGCACGATTGGAATAAAGGGAACAATTGGATATGCTGCTCCAGGTAACTGAACCACCAAATTGTGTTCCTGGGAATCATCCATAAGTACTTGCATCCATATTGTTTACTAATTTCTGCCATCTTCATACTACTATGATTCCTTTAGTACTTTTCACAGACAATTTCAATTCATAGAGACGCTAAAAATTGTCATTGCAGAGTACGGAATGGGAAGCGAGGTATCGAAAGAAGGAGATGTGTATAGCTTTGGAATCCTCCTGTTAGAATTGTTCTCAGGAAAAAGACCAACTTCTGAGACTTTTCCTGACGGCTTTAATCTTCACAGCTTCGTGAAATCTTCAGTGCCAGAAAGAATAGAGCAGGTCGTGGACTCCACACTTCTGTGCAGAGACTTGGAAGAAGCAGCCATGTCCATGCAGGGAGGTGAAATACAGGAAGAAGGTCAAACCAACAACCAGAACTTGCTGAACCTGAAAGATACTAAAGAATGCAAGTGCTTGGTTTCAATACTTGAAATTGGAATCAAGTGTTCATCAGAATCACCAAGAGAACGAAAGAGTATGAAGGATGTGATCAAAGAATTGCATTGGATCAAGGAAGCATTTATTGAAACTTAGATCTTAAAGTTATAAGCTTTACAAATTTTAATGTTTGCCTTACAAGTTTGCTACTTCTGAAAGTAACCTTTGTGCTATGATAGAAATAGAGTTGTATTATATTGCTTTTAAAAAATATTACTTTATAATTTGGAGTTATAATTTTAAAATCTATGCTTTTAAATTTTGTTTTCATATAAATATTTTAAATAGTTTCTATCTAAAATAAGCTAAATTTAGATTAATATATTTTTAGTTGGTTGTGTAATTATTATTATGATTATGAATATTTGTCAAAACAAAATTTTACAACTTGTAAATAACAATGTTCCAATCAAAATTTTAATTAAAACTTAATTTTTATTGCATACTTTAATATAGATTGTCACATTTGTCACATTTACATGTAGGTCTACTGAAAACAACCTTTCTATTATGTAGGGGTAAGGCTGCGTACTAATAGACCTTCTCAAACTCCGCTTCATCGCGGGACTTCAGACTGAATGTGATGACGACGACGACGACTACTTTAATATAGATTATATAAATAGCTCTCATAATTTTTTAGATTATTATGCAAATTGTATATTATATTGTTAATAAATACAAATTGAATTACATTTATGATTAGGAGATACATTTTTAAATTATATTTAATCATATATTTATATGCTTTCACAGTTTCACTACAAAATAATTCAAATAAACTACTAGTAATTTAGATAAAATATTTTCTGGTCACGAAGAAGTTTTAATATAAATATCAAATAATATCTGAAAATTTTTTAATACTATTATAATCATATAAAATCAAAATAGCTCTAAAAGGATGAATACTTTTATATCAAACTAGCGGACCTTCCTCGAGTTGGAATCCTAGTCCCGAAAGGAAGCATTCATCAACTCGTAAGTATTATGAGTCTATAATTTGTTTCTATCTAATCTAGTTAGTCACTTGTCGATTATAAAGGCGGAAGCCAGATTTGGGTTTCGATGTTTTAGGTTTCTAATGTGAGTATTGGTTTGCTCCTACCATTTGGCGTTCTTAAACGTGGAAAATTTGTAATTTTTATCCACTTTTTGAAGAGTTTTGGGGATTTTATTAATGGGTTTTCTACGTTTCTTTGTAATTTAATCTTATTTGGTGTCTATCTCATAAACCTCCCATAAAGATTCGACCTTTGGTTGTTAGGTCATAAAGGGTCATTCTTATTTTTTCTTCTTTTTCGGGCTTGTATCATTCATTATCTTGAATTTGGTTCTCTTTCGCTTTAATTGGTTTCACTTATGTATGATTTTGTGGGGAAATTTTGTGAAGTTCTTAGAGGTAAATCGAGATGGGGGTGTTAGCTAAATTTCTGATACAGAATGGCTATGGCATTATATCTTTGTGGTTGGGATTGGAATGTAGTAGTGGGAACTTTCCTTTTCCCATGTATTGCTTTTCATTTTGTGTTGAATATATCAGTGAATTAGCCTATGCTTTTTAATGAATTAACCTATGATTCTTACCAGTCTAGTGGTCAAGAAAAGATGTCAGCTTATGATAATGTTGTTGGTGGCAAACTGAAGCTTAAAGGAAAAGCTTTGGATGTCAAGGCTGGTGGCATGAAGAAGAAAAAGAAGCATAAGAAACATAACGATCAAATCTCTCAAGTCATAGGAGATGAGCTTTCAGAAGGTTGGATATCCTTCCTTTTCTTAGACTTTAATGTTTAAGCGCTTAGTTTTTTAATTTCATTCTTCAATCTCTGACGTTTATCATCTCAAGAAGTGTTTGTAGCAGTTGTTAATCCCATTTTCTGGCTTTTGAATTTATGTATTACAATTATCTATTCAATTCTGTAGTTTATAATTGTCTAGCAAATTATTGAGTTTTGTTTGTTCTTTTGCGAGCTTGAGTGCGCAGTTTTGAAATAATGAAAAGATTTCTTCATCTTCTCGTGTCACTTGTTCGCATCGTTGGTGAAACTCTTCTTTTGATATTTCTTTGGTGTAATGGCTTTTCTCATTTCTCTTTTTGAATTTCAAGTGAACAATTGCATTGGATTCTTATACTTTATAATTTAGGAAATTATTGAATTTTGTATGTTCTTTTGCAAGCTTTAGTGCACAGCTCTGAAATAACAAAAAGATTCTTCTTTATCCTCTCGTGTTACTTGTGCGCATCTAACTCCTTTTCTGAAACTTCTTGGTCTAATGGCTTTTCTCTTTTTTTAAAAAAAATCTTTTTGAATTGCCAATGGACAATTACATATTATGTACTATATTTGTGAATGTCATATTATCTGCCATTGCTTTCTCAGGATGATTTATATATGGGACAGACCTTAGAAGGAAGCATTGAAGCAGTACTTACTGCTTCCTGAAACATTTTGTTTATGCTCATTACTGCCAAATGTGAGGGTCTTGAGAAGATAACAGTATATTCTGGTGTTACAATCCTTGTTTTTGGAGATTGATGATCTGTTTGCATTTAATTTGTGGTCTCAATTTATGATCAAAAAATTGCCAAGACTAGAGCAGAAGCACCAGAACCTGGTCTACTTTGTTTACCTTTCTGTTTTATCTGATTAATACTCAAACTTGGATGTATCATCACTTAACCTGCTATTTGCTACAGGCCAAAGCACAGGAGAGCTTGCTGATCCTAATATAGAAGAAACCAATGATAACAAATTGAATGAGGAAGAGAAGCCTGCTTCTTATGAAGATCACCTCACCCCCGCTGAGAAACGATACATTGAGCAGAGGGAGAGACTTGATGTGCGCAAGATGGGCAGGGAAGCCAATAAATCTCACCGTGACAGGATTCAAGATTTTAACCAATATTTGGCTAACTTAAGCGAGCACTATGACATACCGAAAGTTGGTCCTGGCTAAGAAACCTGCATTTCATTTACCGTTTCCTTACTCTGGCTTCCTAGCATTTCAAGAATTGTCTGTTGGAAATTTATGTGCTGACAATTGTTGTTATAGTATACACCATGCACTTGAATCTGACTGAGATTGGCAATGTTAATACTTGGTCTGTTATTTAAAGACTTTGAAGAATCAGTATCTTTTGTTTATTTTACTGCCTAGAGTAACAAGGTCAAGGTTAAGCCATACATAGACATTTCTTTCATTGCCATTAGGATTGCCAATTGACAAGAAAAAAATTTGTCAACCTGAATAAGAGGACCCAGTTTAACCCGAGCCCCTCGAAAAAGCCTGAACTTGTTTGTCACGTCAACTAAAGAAAACCTCTCCAGATGAAACTTTTATTTTGGATAAAACCTCAGCCTGAGCATCCCTATGCTTGAAATCCGATTCAAAAATCGATCAAATCGAAATTGATCTATTCAAGACAAGTTCAAACTGATTTGTTATCCCTAATAATTGCATGCAAAAACTTAAATAACCAGTTGCATACTAACACCATCTACACACATTGACTGATGGTTATCTACTATTCTCATTGGCAAGAAATGCGCGACCACAGGTTCAGAATAGTCTCTTCATATTTTAAGGCAATGAAAAATAAATATTAATACAAAGTAGCACGAAAAGAATACACCTTATTTCACTACATACATCAGGAAAGTTTCAGAGACTTACTCCCCAGTAGAGTTCAACTTAAAAGGGAACATAGCTACTACAACTCAAAAGCCAAAACATGCACTACAAAGTGGCGCAACAAGGACCTATCAGCACTTGCAATCCATGTGCTGAAACAAATCTGAGTAACCAAGTGATTTGTTGGGTGCTGCCACCAGAACCCCAAGGAGAACAAACTCTTCAAAAAGCTAAATTATCGGGTCTCGTCCTCCAATGCACGGAAACCAGCAGTCAAATCCTCATGCAACTTTTGGAATTTAGCCACAAGAGCCGGTTCTCCTTCTGCTGGATCTTCAAATTTCTGTGATCTGCAATAGTAAAAAAAAGCAGAACTTGCACTCTCTTTTCTTCTCAGTTTTTGGGATATTCTCACTAGTCACTAGCACTGTAAAGTTTACTTACACTAAGCGGTAGAAGAGATCTCCCAGTCTATGCTTGATAAGGCTGTATGTTATTTTCTGACCATCCATGCCAGCTGCTTTCTCAACAGCCTGCACATTAGTTACACACTTTTGAATCAATAATAGACGACATTTCTCATCCAGGATTGGAGGTCATTCAAGGTTTTGATTCCATGATCAGAAGCACAAAAGTTAAGCAACACCATAGTTGATTGAAAGATCAGCCAATAAAGAAAGACAGTACGGGTCATAACCAGAGATCAAACAGCATAAACACTGTGTGTAACCTACCAGATTATTCACCTATCCCTCACAGTACCAGTACACTATCAGTCAGTCAGGAACACTTGGGATTAGACGGTGCTTCCACTTTTTTGTGTTATAGCTTATAGAACCAGTTTTATTTACAAAGTATTCCAAATAATAGTAAATAGAACCAACAAATTGGCTAAAAGATATAATTGTAAGATAAGGTGGTATTCTATACCTGATTAGCCAAATTGAAGAAGTGAATAATGTTGCGCATCATCCAAACAGATTTGTAGAATGGGCAGAATTTGTCATATCTATCACAGACATGCAAATAGAAATGTCCAATTATGAGAAGTAAAATAACATGATCAGAAAAAAGAAATCACTGAAGAACAGCTTACGGAGTAAATGCATTCTGAGCAAGATAGTCCTCCCTCAAAAGCTTTGCAGTCTCCAGAGTAATCTTATCTGTTTCAGCCAAAGCATCCTTTCCTACAAGCTGCAATAATTAAACTAATATGTTATATCGAAGAACACTTGTTCCGTAGGTAAACTATTAAAATTGCTTTATCAAATAAGAAGTACCAAAAGGAGATTAGCTATCATTTGACTAGAGAAACCCCTTAATTCCTATGCTTAGTATGCCATATCCAAATATATACATAATCAAAATTTTAAGTCTTAGGAAACCTACCTGGACAATTTCATTCAGGTCATCTTCTCTCTGTAGCACTTCTCGAGCCTTTGTCCTAATGCTGATAAAATCCTGATCAAATTGCTCATAGAAGGTCTCCAAAGCCTGACAACAAGAATGAAATAATCCAATAAATGCCAAGGATAGAATCATAGAGAACAGGAGGTTAAAGGGCATTATAATGAAGAAAGGCGTGGACAAGAAAACAGAATGAAGATTGATATGTGCTATGACAAGTAAAACGGGACATACAGAAGTATACTTCGAATATGAAATGAGCCAATTTACAGAAGGAAAATGTTTCCTCTGGGCAAGTTTCTTGTCCAAACCCCAGAAAACCTACAAGATGAAAACAAAAAAAAGTTAATATAAATGGAGAGCATGGATCAACTTATACTAGGTAAAAGACTAGAGACTATCCTGGCTGGATATCATGATTAAACCTACAAATGCACCTGATCAAGGAAATTCTCCATTACCTGAACAATGCTGAGGGTGGCGGATGTGACAGGATCTGAAAAATCTCCTCCAGGAGGAGAAACGGCACCAACAATTGTAACACTACCAGTACGCTCTGGCCCACCAAGGCATTTAACTTTCCCAGCACGTTCATAAAATGAGGCTAAACGTGCTGCCAAATAAGCAGGATAACCACTGTCTGCAGGCATTTCAGCCTGTATCAGGAATTAAGACAGAGAATCACAGTTAGCATTAACTAATTGAAATCAACTTTACAGTATGCATGGAGGATTTAATACAATACAATTAAAACTTGTACATCTAGATTGAATACTTTGTCATCTACAGATCTTGCAAACGTTGGAACATTTTGTACAAAATTAACAGATATTGCAAGGCTTTAAAGATGTCCTACTGCCTATTCATGCCCCAGTCCATATTAAATAGTTAAAAAGAAGTCATTGTTAGAAGTGCTGCAAGATATATGTTACAAATAAGCTAGACAAGAGATGAGCAAACCAGTCGTCCAGAAATTTCACGCAATGCTTCTGCCCATCGGGATGTTGAATCTGCCATCATGCTAACATTGTATCCCATATCTCGGAAATATTCAGCAATGGTGATTCCTGAATTAAAACATCCACCATCCAATTAAAAAATATCAATATGCAATGTCTAAAGAATTGACACCTATCATAGGAAATGAATCTTACTTATGCTTAGCATGAGCAATAAATTAACAGGATGCATCCATTAATGCACAATATCATGTTGATATGTCAAGAAAAGTCAGCATTATAATTCAAACATTTTCCCCACACAACAGAACATTGACAACTGCACTGAACCAATCCACATATCAGTATATAAGTCGTGATCCTTCTAACTGTCGGACAAAAATCTCCTATTTCTCAGCTCTAGTCTACCAGTATCTTTCAACATGGCCTAGAACATGGTTACCTGTATAGATTGAAGCCTCACGAGCAGCCACAGGCATGTTAGAAGTATTGGCCACAAGCGTTGTGCGCTTCATGACAGATTCTTCACGGCCATCGGGCAAAGTCATTGTCAATTGTGGGAAATCCATAAGCACCTATAAAATTGACATGCCAGGTAAGAATCAAAAGACCTTACAAGATATAAAAAATGACCCACAGAAGAGAAGCACAAACCTCAGCCATTTCATTTCCTCGCTCACCACAGCCAACATAAACAACAGTATCAGAATTAGAGTACTGCATAAGAAAAAAGCGGAACCCCTGATCACTTGTGGAAACCTCTTACAATCATAATGATTATACCAAACTGGTACAAGGAATGAGAAAGGTCACCTTTGAAAGAGCTTGACTAATGACAGTTTTTCCACAGCCAAATGCCCCAGGAATGGCACAAGTTCCACCAAGAACTGAGGGGAAAAGAGCATCAAGAACACGCTGGATCCAAAAAGATCATCAGGAACTCCATTTTCATAAACAACTAATAATTGAGAGAGCCAGCTAAGTATGAGCTAATAGTACCTGTCCAGTGAGTAGAGGGGTATCAGCAGCAAGCTTTGATGCAACAGGTCTTGGTGTTCGCACTGGCCAAGTCTGCACACAACAAATTTGATCCATTATGGTGCAAGAAACAACTATAAAGTTTCTCCTATAGTAATAAAATTTAGTTACAGACCTGAAGCATTGTAAACTTCTTCTTGACACCCTGAAAGTCAAGCTCCAATACAGTATCCTGTAAGTATATAAGAAGTCAACTTACAATTCTGTAAGAAAAAACCATGTGCAGCATAACAATTTGGGTGGAGTTTTCAATTGCAAAATTGTCAAGTTTTGCAATAAGTTCAATAGGTAGAAAAAGAGGAAGACAGCTTAGAGTTCAAAATATTGATGGTTACCCATTGTTTCTCTAATTTCAACATCAAACAAAGATTATCAGGATCACAAACTATTGAATATTAGATCGAGATATCTGTAGAACAATTGAAACCTTTAAGGAATATTGGCCAGGAGGAGCAATATAAGTGATTTTCCCCATGGCATCAGGGGGAAGTGCAACACTGTGCTGCATTAAACTGTTCTCAAAGACAGTCTGCATTGGCCAAAAAAAATCAGAACGTTAGAAACATATTACAACCTTCGACACGTGAAGACTATACTTCTTTTGGCATAGAAAAACTTACTGCATACAAGTCTCCACCAGTGAGAAGATCTCCCTCGCCTGCCACCATCGGATAGATTACACTCAGCGGTCAGCATTAATTCACATCAAATGAATGGAGAAAAATTATCCATTTACCTATCTTTTTAGGTTGAAATTCCCAGAGTGTATCTTTGTCAAGAGCAGGAACAGAGACACCACGAGGGATGTAGACATCACCAGATCTTTTTGCAATTGTTTTCAGAGGTCTCTATTTTAACAAAACAGGAAAAGAAAATGAAGAAATGATTAAGCAGCAGACTATTTGACCGAAACACATAAGACCTAAAAAGTAGTTTCACCCATTTGATGGTCAAAACAAAGGACAAACAAGTTAAACAGTTCAGAGACACTGAATAATTGAAAAATAACAAGAAAAGGACTTCCAACCTGAATACCGTCAAAAATGTTTCCCAATATTCCTGGTCCCAACTCCACAGAGAGAGGCTGTAAGGTCAAGAAGCTTATAAGTAAACAGAGTTGAAACACTGTATAGTAAGTAACAAACGATTGATTACCTTGTGAGTCCGAAGAACAGGATCGTTTACCATCAACCCTGCTGTTTCCTCGTACACTGACATCAAAAAACACAAAGTTCTTTGCATTTTAGAAACTTGAAGTTCTGCCCATTTACAGAAAAAAGAATCTTTTGAACATACAAACTTTCCCTGTTCCACCACCTTCTTCAACCTTCCTATTCTATTTTAGTTTAACAGGCTTATATGGGTGGAAATTTGCAAATGATGGAGGCATGTATAACTTCTATAAGTGGGAAGAATGATAAAGCAACAAATTCAGGATAGACGAAAAAGAAGAGAGGTACATGACTAATTACGGAGAAAACGAACCTTGAATTGTGGCAGAATCCCCTTCCAATCGAATGATTTCACCAATCAGGTTGTCATGGCCAACACGGACAAGCTCATACATAGCAGCACCGGCCATGCCATCTGCAACCACCACTGGACCCGATACCTGTCAAACCATATAAAATCGTTACAAAAGCATCGACAAAAGCCTGACGCGATACATTACAATATAGTAGCCCTCAACATTTACTTATATTAAACTTACAATCAATTACAAAGTACTGAACCTTCAATTGCCAGAAATCAGCAGTAAAGAACTAGTCTTTAAACTTAATCATTAAGCTCGCTACCAAGTAATCATATCATTAAAAAGTACACTATCAAATTAATCCTGATCAGAACAGTAGAGTCAATAAAAGCCAGTGTATCAATCTAGCAATAACTTCTAAACTATTCAGATGTGATGAGATCTACTTAATCACCAAACAAATAACAATTTCACCAGCGCCACTACAGAAGATCCAAATAAAACGATTCCAAATTTAATAAACACAAGGCACGAACACTAATCCATCCAATTGACAGAGAAAAATAAAGAAACGGATCAAATGGCATCAGTTTTAACATCTCCACCTGATCCATTCACTGCAAATATAGAGAAAAAAATGAAACCTTTCCAAATTGAAATTACCTTACGGACATAACCGTATTCACTCTCTTTCTCCGAATCTTCGAAGGTGGTCAGTCTGGCTCCGTACACCGACGGCATTTTGAGTTACGAATAGAAATTAAGAACTGAGGATTGAGAATTGAGAAAACCGAAGATCCCGATAGCGAAGGATCGATTGAAACCCTAGAGGGAGAAAAATCAATCCACAGAGACGCAATCACACACCACAGAGAGAAAGGGAGAGAGAGAGAGACGGAAGGAGAGGAGGAAGATGCAATCATATGATATAGTAGTTGTCGTAGTGTACGTGTCATCACAGGGCTCGGATCAAATACCGGCAAAACTACTGTATGGTAAATGAAGTTCGTATTTTGACTGGGAGCCGGGGAGGTGGACGGTCTTGATATGTTGATGGTTTGTAAGGTATGATCTAGTGCGGTGACAGTTCCTGGTAAGAGGGTCATATCGTATCATTTGGATGATTTGTTTTGTCCCATTTAATTTAATATTTTAAATTTACAATTAAATTATACAATTTTTAAATAAATTAAAAAAATTTAATATTTTAAAATATTACAAAATTTATCATAAAATATAAATTTCTATATAATATAATTTTTAAATTTTTAATTAGTGTTGTTGTTGAATATAATTTAATTTTTAGTAGTTTTATTTGTAATTGAAATTTATAGTTAAATTAAATTGTATAGGTGATTATTAAAAAAAAGTGGTAGGAATTTAAAAAGATTATGGAGAAATGAAAAAATATTTTTAATGATAAAAAGAAAATACTATTTTTTTATTAAAAAATCACGTGACAGGGATACTTAATACTGTAGAGTAGATTTGTCACTTAGTTCGTAATTGGCATTTATTATTGTAGTTTAGGGACAGGTGAGATGCCTTTTAGATAGCATTCCATTTCCAGATCCGCTTGGGCCTGGTCCTGAGTGTGGTCTGATTGGCCGGTACTACACTTGCTCACCTAATTTAATGGTCCGTGTGTGTATATATATATATATATTATCCGATGGAGTATTCTCAACTTTTATTTTTTAAACACACGTTAGATAAAATTAGGCTATGTGTTGATCGGATGGTTATTAATAAAATAGAATAAAATGTAATATTATTTAATCGTTTAGAACGAGGGTTGATAATAGAATGGAATATAATAGAAAGAGAGAGTTTCATATTACATCTCATTTCATCTTAAACAGTAAAAATAAGTTACTTCCGATTTAGAAGTTTATGATGAAATGTAAGATGATATACAACATCTCATTATATTATATTAAGAACCCTTATTCCAAACAATTTTTCCCAATATTACATTATGAATCCTCTAATCCCTTCTAAATAATAATTTTCTAATATTATATCTATTTATATTCTATTACATTAAAAACCTTACTTTCAATCAAACGTAGCCTTAAGGATGATAATAAGACATATTAAGTTTGGTTTATTGACCGAATATTTCAATTAAAATAAATTTATTTTAGATTTTGAATCAATTAACATAGAATTATTTGTATTAGGTTGGACCATTTTTCTCGAAATTAATTCAATTTTTATATATTTTATTTAGGTTGAGTTTGAGTTAATTTACCGGTGATAAATAAACTCTGATTTAAATAAAACCAACGTGTTAAAAATTGTACCATAGGATAAATTAGTAAGGCAAGAAGTTTAAATTTTAAAAGTTTCAACCGGTATTAAATATTCATAAAACGGACTAAAGATTTTACAAATTTTTAAAAGTTTAAACATGATCAAAAGAAAATATTCTTACTTGTCAAAAAATTGAAGTTTGATTGAAAAAATAGATTGTTAGATGAAAATTAATTGATTTATTTTGGTTTATAAGAACTTGACCGATTAATCAATAAATTGATTAATTTTTAACAATAAAATTTATTAAAATAAATTGAACTGAAAAGTTAAAAACTGAACTACGATTTAAGATTTTTACAGTTGATTGAATAAAACACTCAGATCAATTTATCAACTTTAAATAATCTCAATAATATAAGATAGACAATTTTTAAATTATTTATTTTAAATAAAATATTTGATAAGTTAAAGATTAAAAATCAAAGAAAACTTTCTGTACATTGCTCTTTAATTTCAAGTTCAGTCAGCATTAAAGGCAAAGCCAAATATCAGATATTTGGTTTTTACTTTTTTAGGGGTCTCAAGTCAACCCTCAACAATAAGCTCGGTTTGACCCTATCCCATACTTAGTACTAACAATTTAACTTTATTAACCTTAGGATGTAGGTGAGTTGGTAAGGGGCTCTCTTGATTTAAGTGAGGTCGCGGGTTCAAACTGCCCTGATGTATGCAGCCGTTTAAAACTTGGTGCCAGAGTTTTGTTTCTCATAAGGGACCAACCTAGCTCGAGTAGGGATTAGCCTGGGTGTGGATGGGTTAAAGATATCTTTTCATAGTTGGGACCCTCCTAGGACACCTCATCGCCAAAAATTTAATATTTTTGGCCAAATAGACTTAGACAATTCTAAATTTCAGATCTATCTTTTTTATTTTGTTCGTATTAGAGAATTCTTGGTGTGTAATTGTATGTTTTTTTGTCATATCTTGTCTCAAAGAGGAAGACAATTCCTGTTGAAAAGTTATTGTTTTCATTTCTTATTGTTGTTCGGATTTGTGTTTTGGTTTGGAATCAGTTCATGGTGGCATATGTAGTTGAATATTGAACTGAGGGGGAGTTTCAACAGTTATATTTCTTTCAATGTCCAATTACTGCTTACTTGTGTGCTGGTTTAGCTGTTGAAACAAAAATGCCAAAAAATGGGGAGATTGTTAGGATTTATTTTACATATATCCTATCTTTATTTTTGGTAGTTTAATTGAACGTGAAAATTTTCATAATACTTGAAGATGTGCCTTAATTGGTGAGTGGGTATTGAAGATTGCATTCTGTTGGAATTGGATAGTGCTTGGGATTAAAATTGGAAGTATAATCTTAATTAGTATAATTTTCGGATGTTGATTGCTTATCCAATACTATCCCTATTTGAAAAGGATTCTTCCAAGGAAAATTTAGCAAGGTTGCGTGAATAAGGTGTATTGCTTTTTTGGCTGACGTGGAATGTATGTGTAGGGCATCTTTTAATCTGTTTATTTTTGCTCTGGTCTATTTGTGAGAAATTGACGTGAAAAATTGCTCAATTGTCTGCTGCTTTGTTTTGGTTTTTATCCCCTGTTTGAGTTAACTTCGTGAGGCTTTTGGAGCAGCATAGTCACACTATTATTATCTCTAACAAGCAGTCCAAGAGTTATGCGCAGTTGCTGTTTTTGCTGGGTTCTTGAAGTTGATTGATGATTGCAGCACAAAGAAGGCTTTGTCACAGATGAGTACATATATAGTTGGTGCTGCTACTTAGCTATTTTGGTGAAGAATTTCATATATGAAATTGTTGCGTTTTTGTTTTATTTGTCTTTGCTTTTGAGTAGAAATAGTTAGAAAAATCCTCTGACGAGGTTAACACGAGTCGGTCGTGTTATTGGGAATGAAGATCTTTCACGGGTAGTTAGTTGTGGGTCGGTTACATAAATTGGGTCTTACGGGGTAGATCAATCTTGTGTAATTTTTGTGAACTACAGTGAAATAATTTAATCTAGTGAGGGCCCGGCAGATGTAGGCAAAGTATGCCGAACTGCGTTACCAAACGTCAGTGTCTTCTTTATTTTGCAGTCGTAATTTTTTATTTACTTACGTGAAGAAAAATTTAGAAATAGCCTGCGAATTGATTAACAATTTAATTATTTCAAAGAATTTTCGTAGCGTGGAGTAACAGTTCTCAAAATCATACAGAGCTGCTAGCGAAGTTAACAAGAAGAATGAGGATTTCAAAACACCAAAATGTAAGAACAACCTCCCCAGCATGTTTCAAGTGCTACCAGAACAGCACAACGAAAGGAATTTACATTAGATTAAGCTCTATTAGAATGATATTTGAACCCAAAAGCCCCGTGTGATAGCATAAACTTTTGGGTTGAAAATTTCATAACATGGTATTAGAACCCCATGTTCCAATTGTGTGGTTATCATTGAAATAATAAGTACTATGTATAATAAATGAAATAATAGGTACAGGTGGTCACATTTAGTACTGACAAATCAGTCAAAGATTACTATGAATGGAACATGTAACACGTTCACTAAGAACCACACTTTTTTTTGGGGCAAGGAAGGGAGGAGCAAGGGATAGAATTACTAAGAACGACACTAAGAATCTAAGCATGTCGGCCTTTCTTCTTCCTCTCTTCCAACTTCTCCTGATCGTCCCTTTCAGTGCCTGTCAAGTTGGAGACAACAAGATCAAACAGTTGGATCACAAACATGTTGCCATGTTTGTGTTTGGAGATTCCATCTCCGATCCAGGAAACAACAACTTCCTCGATATCAGCAGCCACAAGGCTAACTTCCCACCTTATGGGGAGACCTTCTTCAAGTTCCCTACTGGAAGAATGACCGACGGCCGTCAAATCGCCGATTTCATTGGTATAGAAAGAAATCATTTTTAATAGGATGATCGGACTTTGACAACATTATTTTAATAAATATTTTGGTCGAATCGATTCGGATCGACCCCTTTTTATCTTGGTTCCTATTAAGGAATTCTTGGTGTCTAATTGTGTGTTTAATGGCTACTTCTTCAAGCTTCATATGCAGGGTTACCATTGTGGACACCTTATCTACAACCTGGTGTGAAACAATTCAGGAATGGAGCCAATTTCGCTTCCATTTCTGCATGTGTGCTTAATATAACCAAGACAGGCACGGTACAATTTTCTTTTTTCTTTATGTCTTGTTTTGTTACTATTATCTTCCCACAACTTGCCTTTATCATCATCAAAGTCTTTTAGTTGGTGCATATTATTTTGATTTTATTTGGTATTTTAGTCGGATCCAGTTCAATCTAACTCCTTACAAGAGATTCAAGCATTACTTGAATTCATTTGGGTCATCATCAAAGCAATCTAACACTCTAAAAGATATTCGAGCCATACCTGAATTCATTTGCATCAACACAAAAATGATGTCATTATAGTAGGTTGTCATTTTGATTTACACCTACAAACTTTAAACATCATTTTAATTGCAACGTTCGACCCTTTCAAGCTAGGTTGAGTTGATCTCCTTGGATCTCAAATTGATTAATCTAAATTTGATATATTGACTTTAGATGTTGAATTAGATTGGGTCAAAAAAGTCAACCCTACACACACAAATATAATAAAAGATATAAAATTCATGTTATATTCACAAAGTAGGCCTTTAAAGTCAAATTAAAGATTGATAAAAAACTTTAGATCTGAAGTAACTCATTCTGAAGTCAATAAATTAAACCTAATATAATTGGAATCAAATTTGAGTTTAAACTTAATTACTTAGATTTAATCAAATTTAGACTTGATAAATTTTTTAGAGTCTAATCAATTATGAAAAATTAGATAAGACCAACTAAAATTAATAATTTTGTTTAAAAAGATTCAAGCTAAGACTTAAAAATTTTCTTGACCCGACCCATCACCTTAAACTAAACTATGTAAATCTCTTACTCTTCTCTTTTCTTTTTTGTTTCTCATTTCTTTATTTAACATTTCAACACATTTAGTGTTACATGATCGATTATCAAATCCTCAGGAGTTTCAATTTAGTTGAATATAAACTCTCTTTTGATTTATTTTTTGACTTCCAATGTTCTTTGTAACAATGGCTAGAATCTTTAATTTAGTTTCTTACATAACTTTCTTATTGGATAGTGAGGAATATTTTTAAAATTTGTATAAACGGTAAGACAATAAGCTTATTAAGGATTAACCGATATTAGAATGTTATAAGATCTGTTAAAATTGAATACTTTGAAATATGATTTAAGGAAATTCGAATTTATTGCGTTAATAACCCTGTGTTATGCAAAAGTTGCTAAAAAAACCCTGACATATAAAAACTAGCAAAAAAAATCCTGAGTTAAAATTTTATTAGCTCACAGCCCCTTAAGCAAATCTGGTCAACGAATGGACTTGAAAAGTCTATTTTGCCCTTACAATTAAACAAAGCGTTAACGCTTCTACTCTCGTTAACGCTTCTACTCTCTCATCTCATGCGTCGGTAGGGTAGCTTCTAAGACCGCCGTTCAATCCT
>JANKOE010000003.1:1604297-1631147 GCA_026284465.1 Erythroxylum citrifolium | reverse complement strand
TTTTAAATAATTTTGCGGGTACCCACGGGTACCCGCGGATTGGACCCGACCCACCCGCAAAATCAACGGGTGGGTCGAGTACGGGTAAATATGAATCAGGTAAAAAAATATACCAACCCATACCCGGACTGTTAGGACGGGTACGAGCGGATAAACGGGTGACCCCCCGTTTTGCCAGGTCTATACTTGTACCTTCATTAAGTTGGACATATAGATTTTTTTTTTTGAAGATAGACATATAGATATTTGGAATTATATTTTGAAAAATAGATTTTTTTTTGAAAAATAGATATATAGAAATTTGCAAAAAGGTAAACCATATAAAAAGGTTCTAATTAGTAATTATGGCTCAAGACGTTGATTATTGTGCAAGACATTTTAGCATACTAAATATAGAGATGAGAATTTATCCGTGTATTCGTCGGTTTTGCTATTTTTTTAAAATTAAAAAGTATAAAATAACATTTTTTAATTAATTTTAGACTTATATTAGTCAAGTTTAAGCCTACCTAAGATTTAACTATTTTAAACAAAATAATATCACTTTACTTAAAAAAATTAGACCTTAAATTAGTTTTAGCTTAATTTGACTCATAAATTATTCAATTAAAAATATCCGAATTTAGGCTTATTGATCAATTAATTATCATTCCTAACTACATTGGTGGAATCATTAGTAATATTATGAAGTTAAAATAAAAATTTAATTGTTCTTTAATTAAATTAGAGCAACTTTTTTGTATTAAATAATTTGTCTCGTTAATTTAACATCATTAATAAATGAAATTATATCATTATAATCGAAATTCAAATCGGAGAAATTAAATGACAAAAAGGAATTTATCTTTTCCTCCCACGGTGTCGTTTTATGAAATAATCTTCTACTAGTCTCTCGTCTTTCCCTTATCTTTATTTCTCTCTCTTCTCTTTCTCATAAACTCCATCACTGTCTCCTCTATGATTGTTGCCCAGTCCCTCAACTTCAAATGTACTTTCAGGCCCCAGAAACCACAATTAACCTCCATAGCCACAAGCATCATCAAAGCAACAATCCCAGCAAGAGATAGAGTCATAGATTTTGGTAAATACAAGGGCAAGATGCTCGGAAGTCTCCCCTCAACATATCTGAAGTGGGTCTCCAACAACCTCCGAGCAGGTGACTCCCTTCACTGGGCAAACATGGCAGACCAAGTGCTTCAAGACCCTGTTTACAAGGACAGACTTGAGTGGGAATACGCAGACATGGTGTTGAATGGAGAAAAGAGTGGTGGTCCTCTGTTAGCCAAAGGTCGTGAAGACGCAGTGTCTCAGCTGTTGGAGATAAGCGAGAGGTTTGGTTGGGACAATAACGACAAAGTTGGATGGAGCAAAGTGAATTTTGAGCTGTTGGGTACAAGCAGAGGGGGTAGGATACCGAGAATGGTGTCGTCAAGCTCGGATGAGAAGGAAGAGAGGAAGGTGAGTTTAGCGAAGATGCTGGAAGGTAAAATCCTGTCAGGAAGTGAAGAGAGGAGGAGAGTGAGAAGAGACAGAGTAAGGTTGAAGAAGAGTGGAAGTGATGTGAAGGAGAAGTTTGGAGTTGTACAGGGAAGCCATGGAAATGGGATTGGTAGCGTTAAACAACAGAGGAGAGATCATGTTGGTGATGATGATGGAGATCCGACGGTACAGGAGTTCAAGAATCCATTCCCTGGCCGTGAAGCTCTATTGAAGAAGATGCTTGATAGGAAAAGAGTCATTTAGTTTCATTCTGCATGTAACGTTCTAATTGAAAGATTCTTCTTTTTGTTGTATGTTTGTGGTTGGATTTATTAAAAATGTAATATTAGACAAATTTTAAGTTAGTAAGAAAAAAATATTAAATTAGTATTAAATTTTTATAAAATTGATTAAAATTTAGATAAAATTAAAAATTTTGAAATATAATAAAAAAGATTGTATTTGAATTTAATGTTCAAATAAAAAATTATTAAATCAAATTTTATTTATTTATTTTATAAATATATTAATTTATAAAAATTAATCGATTAATTAATAAATTAATTAATTTTTAACAGCAAAAGTTATTAAAATAAATTGAATCAAAAAATGATAAAAAAATAATTAGTTCAAAATTATTAGGTTGAATTGGCAGATCTAATTGAGTTTTTAAATTATTAATTTTTGATTTTAATTTTAGATTTGATAAATTTATTTTGAATTCAATTAATTATAAAAAATTAAATTATATTAACTTAAAATTAATGCACTAAAACATGTTTGACGGAGTTAAATTTTTGATAAATACATTGTAGTTCTGTTTTTTATTTTTGGACCTTTTGTGAGTTTTGTTTTGCTGTTTTCTCTGGTCTGCGATTGCCGTACAGTGCACAAACCATACAGTACATTATGTCTCTGTACGTCTCTGTATCTAAAGACTCAAATTTTATCGTCTTAGAAACAAGAATGTCCTCATGTGGTTACATCTTGTGGACTCCTCAAAACATAAAGTACCATCTCTAGTTTTGTGTGGCGGCTTAAAAAACCTGAGAGTAGAGTCACCCTCTACCTCTTTCAGGTAAAATTTGGTACCTACTTCTTCAATTCTTCGTATTAGTTAGTTTTCCTATGGTTATTTCCAAGAATCTTTTCAGGGTGCAGATTGGAAGTTAATTCCTTTTGTTGTTATGCTTGTTGGGTTTTCGTTATCGGGTTTCAAAGTTGTTGGGGTTGTTGGTTCTTCAGCTTTGTGTTGTTTCTTGGATTCCTTGTTCTGTCAAATTTGGATTCTGATGTTGTGAGCTCATACAAGCTACTTCTCAGGTCATACCCTTTGGTGTCAGTCTCAGAAATCGTCAGTTGTTCATTTCTCAATGTGCAGATACTGATTTTGATTGATTGAAATAATTTGGTGATTTGAACTGGGGATATTCCCTAGTGGCTTAAGGACTTGTGATTTATGGGAAGTTCATGTCTTGTTAGTTCCAAATTGTGCCTCTCCTTTACTTATTTAGCTATATCCATTATGTTCTGTGTTTGGTTTTCATGTCCATCTTCTTCTTTAAGTCAATTGAATATATATAGAGTTCATAACCCACTTTGTTCGATTCTGCTTATTGTAGTCCTGTATGAGGTGCAGACTTCAGTGATTCATGATAGTCTTATGAAATTATAGCAGGCAAGAATGCTTTCTGCCCAGATTTCCAGAGAGATAGAGTTTGAGTTTTTTCTTCTTCTTAATTTTCTAATATTGTGGGCAAATCAAGACTCTGTGACATTGCCATTAAGTGTCCTTTACATTTGAAATATAACATTGAATAACCACACAAGCAATTATGTTCGAAACATACTCAGTTGTGATCAAGCTATGTAAGGTGCTTCATAAATGGGGATTATATAATGCGTAGCTGCAGATTCATTTTCTGCTCTTTGAGATTGTTTATGCACTAGGCTATTGCTTTTGATGGAAAAATTCTTGTAAAGTTCTAGGAAAGTTAGACTTAATGAGTTTGGAACAATTCTGATGGCCCGCATACTGTTTCAGTCATCCATACTCTCTGATTTAGTTTCATAAACTTGTAGAAATTTGCCTGCTTTTTTCTTCATTGAAGAAGTTTCTATGCATCCACTTTTCATTTTATTTCTTGTTCCTGCTGGCTATTCTTTGCTTCCTTTTCTGTTCTTTTAATCCACACTTCGGGTTCTTAGTCGCAGACCTGGAATGACAGATAATAATACTCGAAATGAAGCCTTAGTTTTGGCTGATAGTACTCTGGAAAACCTTCCTGATCATTTGCTGATAGAAATCTTCATTAGGATTCCTGTGTCAGAATGGGTTCAATTATCTTGTGTGAAAAGGCGATGGGCTAATCTGTTTTGTGGAGAATACTTGTGGCAAGCTGCTCTTGAGAAAAAATATCCTTTTTCCAGCCAAGCAAAAAGATGGCCAGGACCGATACCTCAAGGATTAAGTAAAAGGTAAGATGCAAATAAAAATGTTTCTCTTCACCATTTTTATCATGTCTCTCATTGTCCACGGAAGCCTCATGTTTCAGGAGATACACATCTTTATATGTGAGCAAACACTTCTTTTCTCTTGATGGGGAGATAGACGAGATTGTTGGCCATACGTATTTGTTTCTCAAAGAGCAACTTGTTTTCTCAAGAGCACCACCATCTTCTGCCATACTTCATGGAACCATAATAGGTTTACCCTTTACTTTCTTGTTGCCATTGACTCCGGTGAACTTTTCAATTGAAGTTGGGATAAACTCTCCTACTCATAATGTGCTTATCAAGTTAGAGGGTCCAATAATTTCCTTTACTTTATCAGCATTTCACACAAGTTTCACTAATGTGTTCAAAAGCGTTCGTTATGGTTGACATATTACCTTAATGTTCTAACTAAATTAGCATTGTGTGTATGTTGACAATTCTCTGCTAGTTACTTGTCTCTTAGTTGTAATATTAGTTTGATTTTGCTTACTCTGAGATATATACGGGCATCGTATACGGTATAACTAAGTGAATGAGCTAAGATTTGAAATTATCAGGACTGTATGGAATTATGTCAACTGGTAACTTATGCCTTTAGTACATCAACAATACATTTGGAGAGTCACTAGCAACTGGTTGTCCTGAAGATCACTTGACTTTGTGGTTCTCAGATCAATTTATTGCTTGTGGAAAATCAAGAGATGCTGCCCATGAACTTGCTTCACAGATCTGGTTAGCTGTTCTTGACAACATGGAGGAAGATGACCATACATTCCTTGTACTTAAAAGCCTAGCACAAGAAGAAGATGTAAGCATATCTCAGAACTCCCATGTAAATTTTTTCTCTGCCTTGAGATAATGATACTATGTAATACATGGTTAAGATCAAACGATTTTCTTTTCTTCTGAGCATATCGTTCTGAAGTCATGTAAGGTTACAAAAGCATAGCATATTATAACATAATCTTCTCATTTGATTTTTCAAGGTGTTGTCTTCGTTCCTGACTCTTTCTTTGAAAACAATCAAGGCCATATTGAATTTTTTGATATAATGGTTCATTAGAAATCAGCTTACAATGCTCATGGCCACCGGCCATTCACAAAGTTGCAAACTTCATTAAGTTGGTACCATACCCTACTCTCATTTATTGACAACTTGGGGATTTACATTCTGTAGGTTTTTCTTCCATACCCATATACAAAATCAATCAAAGTCCAGTGGAGGGTGTTCGAAAAACTTTTCACCGACTTCCGTGACTGTTTCGATCGTGCTGACTACTATGATGTATTGGCTTCTGCAAAGAACAAGTTCCAGCCAATACCATCAACATGGTTAGGTTACTAGACCACTTTCACTTTGCTCGCTACAATTAGAAAATGTGAACAGTTTTTGAACTGTTGTAATGTCTGTGATCATGGTAAGGAGGAGAAACTGTCTCCCACTTGATAAAAGAAAAAATTTGTATACGTCCCTCATCATCGAACTTGAAACTAAAGAATCCTTTTTCACTTTCCAGTTGGTGTTGTGATTGTATTTACTGCAAATTAGATTCTTGTTCTTCATTATATTCGTTAACTTTAAGTCGAATCAAATACAGTGGAAAGTGGCCTTTACATGCAAGTTCTTGTGGTTCATAGTTTGCCAAAACTTACTTTGAAAACAAATCAATTAGTCACCTTTTTTAGGATCCGTGTAACTTAGGGTTGATAATAGCAGTCCGATTCTAAATCAACGAGACCGTTTCGGATTAACCGAACTTTGTGTCATCATATAGAGCCCCACTTATTCTTGTTTTTCTTCGAAGGAACTCGTAGCTGTTATCCTTTAGATGCACATTAGGTAAATTTTTGTATTGACGCAATAGTCTGCAAATCACTAAAATCGGATACTTTGTACTAGGCAAGTCCTGTATGACAGGCTCAATCGAGAAAGTGTAGGTAGAGAGATTCGAACACAGAACCTTTTGACCCTATGCCTTCTACTCCACCAACTCGATCATCCCCTTAAGGGTTTGTTTTTTTTTTGAGGCGGAAAAAAAATTACATAGATATATATAAATGCAGTTTAATTTAAATCCAATTTGAAATTCAAAAAATGATCGAATTTAAACTTAAATTTAATTTTTTAAAAATTTCAACTTTAATTTAAAATTTAGTTTTTTAAAATTAGAGTTAAATCTAATATTTAGTTAATTTAATATTATATAGTTGACTTTAAACGGAGATTAACATCTAAAATAAATAATTAAATATCAAGTGTCGCTAAGTTAAAAAAATTAGGAACTAAATTAAAAAAAAGGTTAAAATCATTTTACCCTCAGCCCCACACTCTCCAACTGTCAATGCCACAATCCCTAATTTTGGTGTCAAGTCTCGCCCGTCACACCGTCACCTGTTGCCGTTTCTCTTTCCAACTTCCCAAAAGGAGCTGTGCTCTTTTTCTGTCTTGCTCACCGGCGCTGAGTGGTACTCTTTTTGAAATGTTCTTCATTTTGGTTCTTTTTTTGTGCTTAGCTTGGTTCTTTCTTCTACTTGCTTGTTGTGGTTTTGTTTTGTGAGGTGGTGGGTGTTGTTTCAGATTTTTTAGAGCTGGGCTCTTTTTGTGCTTTGTGAGGTGGTACTCAAGTGAAGGCACATTGTGAATTATCCTCCTGATTCACACCTAGATATCTTGTTTGAGCTACACAAATGTAGTACTTTCTCCTTTTCTTTTTCTAATAGATGCAAATGGTTTACAGACTACAGATCGGTTACATATTATTACCAAGTTCACTTAATATCGGGTTGCTTACACGAAAACCACTTATTTTGTCCCTGGATGGTGCCTGCTAATACATAGGCTACATTGACATGGTCTTAAGTGTCAATGTGCTTTTTGGTATCATTCACAATATGTGCAGGTGAATTGATCTGCCGAAACAAGGCCTGTAGTTTGTGTTTTAGTTATTGAGGATGTATTTTTAGTTGGACGAATTGGATGATCCTGCTGTTTCTCTATAAGAAACTAGTTTCTTTTATTGATTTCAATCATCACTCTTTGTGTAATCCTTGGCCCACAATTGCTTAAACAATCAAAATGCAACATGCTTTAGTTATGTGATTGTGATTCTTAACGTATAGTTTTTAAATTTTGGAGAAATTTTATTTTGATTTGTAATTGTTGTTTCCATTTTGTATATGTCATTGTTTAATTTTACAGATAAATGGAAGAAGACTCAAGTACTTCGGAAAATTCAATCACTTCAAGAAAATTTGATGATCCAGCATGGGTTCATGCAAAATTAGTTGTTGGTATGAAAAATCATATTATATGTTTGTATTGTGACAAACATTTGAAAGGTGGAGGAATTACTAGGTTAAAGAAACATTTGGCTGGAATTAAGGGTGATGTGAAACCATGCAAAAAAGTTAGTCATAATATCAAATGGCAGATGAAGACTTTGCTTGAAGGATATAAGAATGAAAAAGAAAGAAGACAAAGAATTAATTACGAAGTTGGTAGTGGTAGTTCAGTCGGCGTTGGTGAGGGTGCTATTGAAAGAACTGAAGGTAATATGCCTACTCAAGAACATGTGATTGATGCAATCTCAAATGATATGAGGAAGAGAAGAAGACAAATGTCTGGCCTTTTTGCCCCAAGCCCTGAAGTTCAACTTTCACCCTTTGTCGCATCCCAATCTAAACAAACAACTTATAATGTGAAAATGGCAATGGCTAAATGGTGGTATGATGCTGGTGTACCATTTAATGCCGCTCAATCTTGCTATTATCAGCCTATGGTGGATGCTATTGCCTCTTATGGTTTAGGATATGAAGCTCCTTCAATTGATGACTATAGAGGTAATCTTCTGAGCAACTGTGTTAGTGAAATAAAAAGTTATTTGAGTGAAAGAAAAAAGACCTGGGCAACTTATGGGTGTTCAGTAATGTGTGATAGTTGGATAAATAGGAAACATGAGCCTATCATAAATTTTTTGGTTTATTCTATTGAGGGGACAATATTTTTGAAGTCAATTGATATGTCGGGTCTTGTAAGGAATGCTGATACGCTTTTAGAGATTTTTGATAAAGTTGTGACTGAAATTGGACCTGAAAATATTGTACAGTTCATCACTGACAATGATGCTATTTATAAAGTAGCTGGAAAGAGGTTGCAAAATAAGTATAATTCTTTTTGTTGGACTCCTTGTGCTGCACGTTGTATTGACTTGATGTTGGAAAATATAGGAGATGGTAAATATTTTCCTATCATTGATGAAACTGTGCAAAAGGCAAGAAAAGTTACTAGATTCATTTACAATCATGTATGGGTTTTGAATTTGATGAGAAAGGACTTCACAAATGGTAGAAATTTATGTCGTCCTGCTATTACAAGATTTGCAACTAATTTCTTATCACTTCAGTGTTTTATTCAAATGAAGAAAGAACTTAGACAAATGTTTACAAGTGAAAAATGGGTTACATCTCAATATGCCAAGTCTAATATCGGAATTGAGGTTTCAAGAATTATACTTGAGGATGATAAATTTTGGTCCCAATGTCAGTTTGTCATCAGAATTTGAGAGCCTCTGCTGAAATTACTTCGTCTGGTTGATAGTGATGAGAAGTCAACGATGAGTTATTTTTATGATGCTATGGAAAGGGCGAAAGAAGCAATTAAGATTAATTTGAAAAATATGTCTTCTTTATACACACCTTATCTTACTATCATTAATGAGAGGTGGGAAAAACAACTTTGCTCTCCTTTGTTTGCTGCTGGTGCATTTCTTAATCCGAGCGTTTATTTTAATCCAAGTTTTACAAAGGAACTTGAAGTTACTAGGGGAATGATCTATACTATTGTAACAATTGTTTCAAATGACGAGATGCAAGTCTTGCTTAGCTCTCAAATAGTGGCGTATAAGGATTCATGTGGTTTTTTTGGAATGCCCCTTGCAATTCGTCAAAGGAGTAAACTTAATCCAGGTATACATTCTTCACTTGTGTTGCTTGTTTAAAATAATCATTACTTCATTTGTTTATGAGATTATTTTTATCATCTTATAGTTGCATGGTGGGACCAATTTGGAAGCGATGTTCCAGAATTGTAGAAGTTTGCGATTCAAATTCTTAGTCAATGTGTGAGTGCAACTGGGTGTGAAAAGAATTGGAGTACATTTGAGTACATTCATTCAAAAAAACAAAATAGATTAGAGTATAAGAGGTTGAATGATTTAATCTTTGTTCGATACAATTTGAAGCTTCAGGAAAGGTACTTTATCATCATTATTATGTTGAATATTGTTTTTTATAATTTTATAATTTTATAATAATTTTGTTTGTTTGTTTGTTAGGACTGTTAATAGAACGCGTGGTTCTATTGATCCGATTTGCCTTGACCATGTTGATCTTTTAAAGGATTGGATTTCGGAGGAACCAAATTTTATAAATGAATGTGAATTAGAAGATGATCTTGGATGGGAAAATATTGATGTGTCATTTGACGCATTGAGTTTAAACGATGGTGATGATGATATTTGTCTTAATGATGAAGACTCTGTACCAAATGAAAGTTGAACTCATTATGGTTTAAGTGGATATGTTATATAATGAAATTTTATGTTTTTCATTTTTTTGTTTATTTTTTATTTTACTTGTATTTGATACATACGTTACATTTTATGTTTATATTTGATGTATTTGTAATATAAATATGAACTTTATAATTATAATTACTTTTGTTTCATGTTTTACTATCGATTGGTTATATTTGTGGTTATGGACTCTTTTTGCTATGATTATCTTTTTATATGATGTTATGATGTTGGGAATTCATAATATTTTAAATATATTGTATTTTTTTAGTTTTGTAAGTATGCTAGAATTAAGCAAACTTCTTATTTTAACTATAGCTTTTGTTTGATAATATAAATAATATTTATTTGTATAAACAATAAGTGAAAATAATGATTCATTAAGTGTTACTTTAATTAATAAGAATATAGAGAAAATTTTATACTAATGTTATGCTATTATGATTCTTTCGTATAGGACTTAATGTTATGCTAAACATTATATGGCATAATATATACATACTCTTCACTTTAATTATTCAAATTAGTAATGTTTAACATTTTTAAAAGAAATTTGGAAAATTACACTTTTTAAAAGATAAATTTTATAAGAGGAGATTAATTATAGAAATTATTTTATGATTTTAAAAATCATTTAAAATAAAATAATCTCTAATATTAATCATTATAAGTGTTGATAGAAATTAATAAAAGAGACAAAATTAAGTTTAAAAATTATCAATTCGCTTTAAAAAATAAAATTATATTTAAATTGAATTATATTTAATTTTTCTTTTTAAAGCCTAATTAATTATAAATAATGAAAAAAATTATTTGAAATTAATATAAAAAAGTTTTTAACTAAATTTAAATTTAAGTTTAATTGAAAAAAACAAAATTCAAACTTGCTTAACACGTTGGTACCCCTAAAGATGATCCTGAACTCTACAGGACTTAGCTTCCCAAGCTTCCAGCTTTTGAGCCTTTTCTTTGGCACTTCTAAAGCAGATTTTCCTTGTCCACTTCTCACGGAGAATCATTAAGCAAAAGGTGATTGACCAAAAGTCTGTTTAACTAATGGCCCAGAAATGGAATGGATACTTTCATGTTACCTGTCTCTTTTTCTTTCTCTGTTTCTTTACCTGCTCTGTGGGCAATTAAGGTAAATCACATGGAGGATTAGAATATTGAAACCTATCACTTCTAGGGTTTTATTATTCTAAGAAGATCGTAGAAGATGGAAATTGACATATATGACATTCCTTATAACAAATGGTAATTTTGACAACTTTTCTTTTCCTTTTGCATATATTTTCTAAGATGGCGAAAATCCAATGTAGGAGTGACGCATCACATAGAGAACGACGGAGAGATAGCTTCCAAATATTGTTCCATTTATAAATATTTGTGTTAAAATCATACCAAGTGCTTGCAAATTGCATGCATTAGTATTTTTTTAGCGGTTTATTTAAAAATAATTAATTTATCAGTTAGAAATAAGACTGTGTATTATTGAACTTTTCTAAATTTCGCATATCAGCAGAATTCATACAGCTTCTCAACTAGTTAAAAATAAGATTGTGTATTATTAGATTTTTTTAAATTTCACGTATCATTAAGATTTATATTGAGTATTGTTATTATTATAATATAATTTTTTTCTTACCTAATGAACTTGTAAATCCCTTTTGCATTATTTTGTGAAGTATGTATTGTTTGAATGTAAAAGAAACATGTTTAGTTATGTCTCTCTTCTTCAAGTTGACATTTTTCTCATAAGATATGATCCAAAAATGGAAATGTGACAAAATCCAAACACACCCCAAATCTCAGCAGCAGTGCCACATGCCACGTGTTGATAACCAGTTCCTGAAAGGTTTAACTAACACCTGTCTTAACAAGGGCTGGTATACTTATAACTCCCTCCGTATGATCAAAAAAGGGTTAAACTTTTAACAGAAAACTATAGAATCCCATGCTTGCTATGCCTAGTGGCCTTTTCGTCATTTAGCATGATTAGTAACGATGAGTAACCTAGTTTAAACAAAAACCCAAGAAAAGTCCAAAGCTTCAAGCTTTGGTTAGAGCTGAGGTTTTTCTTTTGTTTTTTTTTTCCTTGCCGGTGATATTTTGTACTTCCCAAAGCAAAACAATCTTCTCTTCCCTCAAAAACTTATTTGTCCTGATCAGAGCACTCCGATACACTTGGTGCTGTTTTTGTTTCTACACTTGAGAGCTGTTTCCTTCCCTCTATCAGGTGACATAACTTTGCTTTTGTTGAGGTGGAGACGGGGTTTAGTTATATGTGTACGGTTGTGATCATTTTGAGTTGATTGTTCGCTTGGTATTTGTAGAGGGTCTTGATAGGTTGGTTTGATTTTCCAGAAGTTTGCTTCCTTTGTTGTCTTGCTTTAGTTGCGTGTTGACGAATAGGGGTGTGGGAGGTGTAAAGATGAGGCCTTTCGTACAAAGATGAGATTTTTACTTATTATAAACTGTTAATTAGAATCTGCAGTTTTCAAGATTATGGTATGGTTTGCTAATTCCTTGTTTCCTCTCCTTGGTAAAGCGAAGTACCCTGATCTCTGATAATCGAAAGATATGTACTTTGTGTTAACACAAACACAAACATCATGTGAGCAGTAATGAAGGTCGTCATATATTAGTAGTGTGGCCAAATACTTTTCTTTTGTTCGTCCATAAATTTTTCTGTCTACTTTATTTTTCTTTACTCTAGTGAGTTCTGATTGAAAGTCCTACTTTTTGTGGTGATAGGAATATTCTTGAGGTCAACTTATTCTAGAAAAAGTTGCCATTGGGTTCCAAGACTTTGGTTGCCGTGACTTTTGCAGTGATGAAAACCGCACCAGATTGACAATGGCACGGCTGTGCTGGATGAAGTAGTGTTCTTGCAATAGACAATCGCATAAGAGGAAATTCGATAGTTTGTGCTAGGATGGCAACTGAGAGCCCTATGAGATTGGTTGAGACTAGTGGAACTAGGAAATGGCCCTTTGCTAAGGATATAGCTAGGCTTGGATCATCTTTAAAAGATACGACTACAGAAGAATTGGGTTTGCTTCCGAAGGGGCACAGAGTGCAAAGAGATGACAGAAACAATGTTCCCAGTCGAAGTGGGAGTGCACCACCAAGTATGGAAGGTTCGTTTGCTGCTATCAGAAATCTTTTAAGTCAAGAGAACTTTAACATGGGTTCTGGGTTGGAGGGTCTAAGTGCTGCTACTGAAAATTGTGAGTCTGAGGATCAACTGCGTTCTGATCCAGCATATTTTGCTTACTACTGTTCAAATGTCAACTTGAATCCAAGGCTTCCTCCTCCTCTTATTTCAAGAGATAATCGACATCTAGTAGGCCATAATGGTGGTTTAGGAAATAATTGGAATTCACCTTCTTTAGATGATAATGGCAATAAATGCTTTCAAATGACCAGAGGTTCACTAGCAACTCATAAGGAGGAGCCTGAGGATGATAGGTCACCTGGAGAAGCTTCAGGAACTTGCTTGGAGGATGACAATTTACTTCATTTTGGTCAAAATTCAGGTTCTTTGGTGTGGCGCCACAAAAGTGTAGTTGATCTAATACAGGTATATGACTTGCTCTTCTGGATAGTCGCTAATGAGGTATTGGTGAACTAGGATTATGATTGTTTTTCCCCCTTTTCAATAACTTCATAGCTTATGTCCAGTATTCTTGACTATTTATCTGCTGATGTGTATAATTTAGTTATTCAATATGACTCTATACTTGTGCATATAATGCTTGTTCCTGTGAAGCAAAATGTTTATGCACTGGTTTTGGATTTTCCTAGCAAAGAACTTATTTCACACAAAGATCCTTTTCTGTCTGCATGATTCTATTAGGAATCATGTGGATCCTGTTTTGATGTAACTCGAAATATTTTTATGGTGTAGGAGATTATGGATTGATATCTTTTTAGTGACAGGAGAATTTATGAGTGAGAATTGAGCTTTAACGATATTATCTGCCCTTCCCTGATGCCTCTGACTTAAATTTGAGGAATTTTGTGAACTTTTAAAAAAAAAATGGATAACAACATGAGACGCTGTTGGAAATTGCAAGTGTAAATTTCATTGCACTTTTATTTTAGAGGATGAACAATATATCATGATTTTACGATATTATTTTTAGTATTTCGGAGGTTCTTATTCTTCTCTTCAATTTTTTTCCTGGAGTTCTAGTTCTCACCATCTTATATTGATGGATGTATGTATAGGAAGACTTCCCTCGCACTCCATCTCCTGTTTATAATTTGTCTCGGTCTTCAAGCCATGGAGCAGAGGAAGCAATTGATCACTATACCCATACTCTTTCATCCAAAGTTTCTTCTATGAAAATATCTAGAGAACTAGAATCAAGTGCAAGTTTTTCTGATGTTTGTGTTGACACATATACTGCAAAGGCCAATGCTATGGGATTAATATCGGAGAGTGATTCTTCTACTAAACCTTTCCTTGGCTCAGCATGTGTCAATGGAAGACCGCGCCAAGAGCTTGACGAGACAAATGCTACAAGTGCTGGTTTGGAGGGTGATGCTCTAATTAGTAACTTCATTAAATCAGGTAATTCCAGAATGGATCTTAGCATAAAGAAAAAACAAGATGAGCGGCAATCTCGTGGGAGGATATCGGAACGTGACACATCTACACAGCAAACGATTCCTTTCCACTCGCAAGCATTCCAGTTTCAAGGATTGCAACTGCCATTGCAGCCTCCTGGACCCAGCCCTCCTTTATATGCATCAGCAGCAGCAAATGTGACTGCTGGAACTCCATTTTATCCAAACTTTCAACCTTCTGGTATATACTCAACGCTTTATAGCATGAATGGATATGCTCCAGGTCCTGCATTTCTTCCCCCATTTTTGACCGGATATCCTTCTCAAGGTGCCTTCCCTATGCCATTTGGTGCTTCTTCTAGTCTAAACTTTGACAATAGGAGCGCTCCATCTTCAGCTGGGGTAAAAACTACACATGCAGGCAGTCTGCAACATTTGGAGAAGTTCTATGGACAGCATGGTTTGATGGTGCAACCTCCTTTTGTGGATCCCATGCATTTGCAATATTTTCAACATCCTCTTGATGATGCATATGGCTCTACATTTCAGCAAAATCATTTAGCCTCAAGGGGGAATGCTGGAAGCCACATTGTCCAACAAAAAGATCCTGCTATTGCTGCTTATTTGGGTGATCAGAAACTGCAGCCTACAACTATTGGAAGTCTAAGCATTCCTAGTCCTGGAACAGTGGGGATCAACAGTGGCAGTCTGTACGGTGTTCCCCCTAGCATCAGTTTCATGACTCAATTCCCTACCTCACCTCTTACAAGTCCGGTGTTGCCATCATCTCCAATAAGTGGAATAAATCATCTAGGTCGCAGACATGACATGAGGGTTCCTCAATGTTCAATTAGGAATGCAGGGTCCTATTCAAACAACAGCCATGATGATCCTAAGAGACATTATTTCCTTGAAGAGCTAAAATCAAGCAATGCCCGGAAGTTTGAGCTGGCTGATATAGCAGGGCGTATAGTTGAATTCAGGCAGTTCTCTATACCGAGTTTGTGTTGCTTTCTTCTCCATAATGTGATTGTCACGAACATATCATTATAATGATAATCTTTTATTGCATGTCTAACTTCAGTGTTGATCAACATGGAAGCCGATTTATTCAGCAAAAGCTGGAACATTCTAGTTTTGAGGAAAAGGCTTCTGTATTTAATGAAGTTCTTCCTCATGCTTCAAAGTTAATGACTGATGTATTTGGAAATTATGTTATTCAAAAGGTATTTGTCTTTTAAGCATCCTGCTTTACTTGGTCATTGCTTCCCTCCCCCATCTGTTTCTTTTGCTATGAGTTGTTGTAAGTAAATAATGAGCTTTAAATGGTGTTCATGATCCTTCAAACCACAGTTTTTTGAATATGGAAGTCCTGAGCAGCGACAGGAGCTTGCAGATGAACTTAGTGGGCAAGTTTTGCAGTTGAGTCTGCAAATGTATGGTTGTCGTGTCATACAGAAGGTACAGTAGATGGTTCACATAAATAATCCTGTAATATTTTGTTCTTGGATGTGAGCCTAAATCTATATCAGCCGTTTTAATTCTTCTATCGGATATTCAGTCAGCTTCACTGAAAGCATAAGATTATGGTTACAATGAAAACTCAAAATTCTTATGGTGCATTGAGTTTTCTTATAGCTTAGGTACTGATGTGAGGCTCTGGAGATCTATATGGATGATTAGTTTTTTTTTTTTAAGTTTGGTCTATACATAGTTGGTTAATAAGTTGGATTAATTGCTGCTGTTACTAAATCAGTTTTTCATATTTGAGAAATGTTTTACACAAAGTGTCCATTCTGATTCTAGGCCCTTGAAGTGATTGGACTTGATCAGAAGATACAACTCATGCAAGAACTTGATGGGCATGTGATGAGATGTGTGCATGATCAAAATGGAAACCATGTAATACAGAAGTGCATAGAGTGTATACCTGCGAAGAATATTGATTTTATTATATCTGCTTTTCAAGGCCAAGTTGCCACTCTTTCCACACATCCATATGGCTGTCGTGTTGTTCAGGTATGTCTGAATTACTTGTTGAGCAAATGTCAGAAGGCCATATTCTGAAATCGAACTCTTAAAATTTTGTTTTCATTCCATGATAGAGAATCCTGGAGTATTGTTCAGATGAGCTGCAAAGTCGATGTATAGTGAATGAAATCTTAGAATCATCTTACCTTCTTGCTCAAGACCAATACGGCAACTATGTCACCCAGGTTCCTTATGTTCTTCTCCGCTTCTCCACTTCTTTTTTTACTTTTTTTCCTGTTTAAAAGATGGTGACAAATATGCTGAAAATCATTATCTGTATCAAAGAGTTGAACTTTATTGAAATATTGAATATGATCCCAATACACATAAAATATAAGCAGATTGTTGCAGTCTATTCCTTTTTTGTTCACAAGAAATTACTGATTTGTGAATTCTTAAAGAAATGTGAACCTGTTTTTACGACACCAATCTCTTCAAGCAATCAAGCATTTATCTGTTTTCGGGCGATTATTTAGTCCCTGCTGGAAATCTTTGATTTTCTTCTGCCTTTTCTTTTCATTCTTGAAACCATTATGCTATTTTCAGCATGTTCTGGAGAGGGGAAAGCCCCATGAGCGAAGCCAAATAATAAGCAAGTTGACTGGAAAGGTTGTACAAATGAGTCAGCATAAATATGCTTCGAATGTGATTGAAAAGTGCTTGGAATATGGTGATACTGCCGAACGGGAGCTTTTGATTGATGAGATCATTGGACAATCTGAGGAAAACGATAACTTGTTGGTAAGTCAAGGTGATCCTTGTTATATAGTTACATTACTATATAATTTCTACTTTCCTTCGGTTACTCTCCCAGTCTGAACCAAATGAAAAGGCCTACTTTTTCTAATTTTGCAAACAATGCATCTTCAACCTAGAACAAAGAACATTTCAATTCGATATCATTGGGTCTGCCTTGGAATATTACAGCTTGAACGGTGTGAGATATCCATTAACAATTCCTTGCTGAATACAACAAATTATGAATTTTGATCATCTCTCGTTGGCTTTTGATGTGATAGACAATGATGAAGGACCAATTTGCCAATTATGTGATCCAGAAGATTCTAGAAATAAGCAATAGTAAACAGCGTGAAATACTACTAGTTCGAATACGTGTCCATCACCACGCTTTGAAGAAATACACTTACGGAAAGCACATTGTTGCTCGGTTTGAGCAACTGCATGGTGAAGGTACGTGAATTCTAGCATCCCAATATTTTACTAGTTCCTGCATTCTGCATCTAGGCGGCATCTCTGAACGAGTGAAGTTTGTCTTGATTCAATAGCTTACAATCTGAATCGCAAGTTACAATCATCACACAATTTACTATAGCTCCTTGGATAGCATTATGGTTTTAGTTTCAGATGAAAATGTTCTACACCTCTTGTTGATTTCTATACAGGTTGTCAAACCTCGGATACATGAATTGCTAGTGAAGACGATCAAGATGGCATGATATCCAGCTCTCAACAAGTGCAGAAGCATCGTGAACAGAAACCTCGGCGAGTGAATAACAGTGGAGATACCACAAAGCATTCTCTGCCATGGATATGCCATCCTGGGAATGCAACTGGTTCCTATCTGCACTTTCTGCGAATTCCACGTTTTTTGAAGACTAGCGTTATAACTTAGGTCTATACGTATATATGTGTATGTATTTGTGCATGTTTGTGCATAGTGTATCGACGTATAGAACGTTATAAACAATGAAGATTAAGTACATGTAGTCATATGGGCATTTTTCATTCATCTTAAGAGTTGTTTTCTTCTCATTTGTTTTCCCTTCAAAGTATGCATGTTTGGTTTGGTGTTTGAAACTTGCCCTCCAATTCCTTCTTCTTCATTGAAAAGAAGAGTCTCATGCTCTTGAGGTTCTGACGAGAAACCTTTTAAGTAATGTGAAGAGTGATGTTTGTTCTTGTTCTCTTATATGTCGTTGAAATTTGTTTGTTGAGGCTATGAAGATAGAAATTGAAGTATCTAAAGGATAAAAAAAAGTTTTTTTTTATGCGCACTAGGTAAACTTTCGGATTGACACAATATCTTATAAGTTACGCTAATCGGGTATTTTGTACTAAGCAAGTCCTGTATAACAGACTCGATCGAGAGAATGTGAGAATGTAGACAGGGGGAATTTTCATGCCCTTCAACTCACCAACTTAATCACTTAGGAGCTATAAAAATAAAGTTGAGGTTTAGAAACATGTAATTTTATTTTTAAAATTTATAAAAAATATTTTTTTTCATTATATTGCTTTGTAACATTTAAAAAAGAAAAATTGGCATTATTGTAGTGCAAAAACTTTTAATATTAAACAACGAATAAATAATCATAATATAAATTAGCATAATAAAAAATCTATTTTATGTGGTAGCAAATGAATTATTTATTTTAATTTTGCAATATTTTCATTAAAATTAATTAACAAGATTCATTCATAAATAATCACATAATTAATTTCATTTATAATTAAAAATATAATTAAAATAAATTTTATAATATTTAATATTTCAAATATATTATATAATAACTTTAAGAATTGATTGAATTTTTAATTGTTTCATTAATAATGTTGGATATAATTATTTTTCAATATAAATTATATTTTTATTATTATTTGAGTTAATAAACTAAATTAACTCTTGATTAAGTTACTCTTCTTTCATTGATAGATTTTATATTTATATATCAATTTTTTCATAAATGGATATATTAATTTCTCAAATTCTCCAAAATTTTAGGAGTCCACGTGTCCAAAGACTAAAAAGGGCACAACTGTTAAAAAAAACCACCAATCAAACAAAAGTCAAAAAAGAAAAAAAAGTCTTTTCAATTTGTCTTAGAAAAGTCGAAGGTCAACTGCGGACAGAGACATGAAGAAGAACAGGAACAAAGACGGCGAAGAAGAAGAAGAAGAAGAAAGGGGAAAAGGGTATAAGCTCAACCTCAGGCACATCAAGAGATTGAGGTTTAGGGATTTGGAATTTGTGAGGGAGAAAGACGTGGAGGAAATGGAGGGTAGTAACAGTAACGTTGTCATTGTCAACAAAAGGAGTGAAATTGGGAAACCTGTTATTGGATTGATTTGTGGAACGTTAGTTTATTATCACTGCGCTTATAGGAATTCTAGCCTTCTCTCTTTGTTCGCTGATGTGCTTATCGTGCTTCTCTGTTCTCTCGCCATTCTGGGTCTCCTCTTTCGCCAATTGAACGTCTCGTACGTTCTCTTCTCTCTCTCTTTTTTAATCTTTGTTATTTTTGGTGGTTACTTACATTTGGGTTTTAGTTTTGTGGGTTTGGGGTGATGTTGGATATGCTTTGTGCTTAGTGGGTGTCGAGAAACTGTGTACAGATAGAATCTTTTTTCGGTTTTCTTTTTAAGTTTGAGAAGAAAATTGGAGTTCGATGGCGAATTGGTGTGGTTTTATGCTATATATGGGTTTATGGGGTTTTTTGCTTGAATGAAAGGTTACGGCTTTGGCTGGCTGGAAGAACCTTGCAATATGTCAAGAAATGTTTTCTTCTGTATGGTTTTATCTATCCATTTTGCGTGATTGCATCTGTCCATCGTGATGATACTGGCTTATAGGGTACCTGTGGATCCATTGGAGTGGCAGATCTCTCAGGACACTGCTAATACGATTGTTGCATGGTTTGCCAACACCATTGGAGCAGCCGAGTCTGTCTTAAGGGTTGCAGCAACTGGGCATGACAAAAGACTTTTCTTTAAGGTAAGATTTCCGCCTGACCATTCAATTGAATCTTAGGTACTACACCGGGAGTTATGTGGCCTGTTTCTGAACTCCAAAACTCAAGTTTTGCATGAGATATATCTTTTACTTCCATGGTAGATCTAGAATCAAGGATGCTTTAATACAGATCTATCCGTTTGTTCTTGATTTTGAGTGCTGTCTCCAGGACATCCACATCTTCCCGTTTACTTTGTGTGATTGGTATTCTTTTTTCTTGCTCTTTCCATCACTCTATCATGTGTTGGAATGGTGCAGAAGGAAATAATTAAAGCGTGAACTGTAGGAGTCTTAAACCTGTTTTTGAAAATGAACAACTTGTGTGAAATCTTTTGAAGTTCTAGGACCTGTTTGGGATGATATTGCTTTGTGATGAAGAGTTATGGAATTATAATTTCATAAATGCTACTTGCTGACTCAATCACTTTGAAACAAATAGGTTTAGTTCACAGCAATGAGTTCTTCCTAAGTAGATTGACTCATAGGAAGGAACCTTCTCCCAATAGCTGAGCTTGTTATGCGTACTGAATTTTGGACCTTGTATTGTAGTTTCCACAAGCTCTGCTTTTTAATTTAACAATACTCACAAAGGTTTGATTATTTTGATTTTCTTCTGATTTTCATGCAAGTGAAATTGTGAGTGAGTGCTCCACTTTACTCCTAAGGATTTTGTTTCTCTCTATTTTTTGTCCTGAAGAAATCCTTATGAGGCATTTCCTTCTCATTTTGTAATTTAAACTAATTCTTTCATTTAACTGCATATTTACTTTATGTATGTTTTTCAGGTTTCCTTTTGTCTTTACATACTATCAGTTTTGGGACGGGTGGTCTCTGGTGTCACAGTAGCTTATGCTGGTATGTAAGTCACTATATTTTGAAAGACTCCCACTACTATTTGATAGTTTAGCCAACAAGTTTTTGGTTGGCTTCTGGCCTTGCTTTTGGTTTTGTAATTGTAGTTCGTCAAACAATGAACTAGGCCTTATCCTTTTCCAGTAGCTCATGTGCTTCATTTCTTATATAGATTCCTTTTGCTGATTACAAGGAGATTCATGTGGCAAAAAGGGTTTGAGATGCGAGAGTTTTTTTTCTGAAAAATGAAAAAGAATTATAATTATAGTTAAAACTATATCTGCATTACAATGTAAATTAACATGTCATTGGTTTATAGTGGGTATGGCACTAGGCTTCTTAAGAATTATAGTTACGTATTTCAGTTGATTGTAACCGGTATTATAGATCTCATTCGCAGCTATTAAATGCCTGATTAAACTCCTTATCCTAAAACTAGTGAATCAAAAAACTGAAATCAAAATAGTATTGTGACCTTGTAAAGGATGATGAATTTAGGAGGGGAAAAAGTAATTTAAAAAACATTTGTTAGTATCGTAGATGTCATAGCGTGCAAGACGTAAGTTGTATTGAGCATTTCCATTATTCTTGTTGATATTATAGGATGGTTGATGATTGCCTCTTCATGTTCCATAATTTTTTTCAATAATCTGTAGCATTGTTAACATTTCCTATTTGTGGTTATTTATGGGCAGCATTATGCTTATTCTGTCTCTATACACTTGCTGAGAACTCACAATCAAGCACACGCTGTATCTCTCGGTTTACAAGGCGAAGTAACGGCACTTCTTCAGAATTGGACAGCTTATAGAATGTAAATGATCAAGGAAATTAGGCTATTGCCATTGTTTTCATCATATTGCTAGCTCCAAATTGTACTTTTCTTTCTGTAAATTCAGACTATTCATGATGACCGTATCACCATAGCCACATTTGGAATGTAAGAACTAGGTTCTAGTGATCTTGCTACTTCTAGTTTTTTTGTTTCATCAGATTGTGATACAATTTGCTGAGTGCAAGCTTTAAGAGATTAGAACGGAATTGTTGTGGATTTGCAAATTTTCTCTTCTCATCATCTTTCTAACAGGAAATAAGGAGAGAATCTTTTCATAGTAGTAATGTAGACTGAAAGGCAGAGTAACAATCGTTAAAGACTTGTACTATACCATCTTTGATAAAGGTTAGTTTTATCAATCATATGCATGTATCCCAGTAATTCTACTTGAGAAAGCGAAGAAAAATGATATATTTGTAGCAAAACTACTGATCTTGATTAAGCTTCAAACTGCTTATCATTTATAAATTTACACTTCAAAATTGATATTTAATTTATAATCAAAAGGATCAAGTAAAGTTGTATCCATTGACATTGTATCCATTGACAACTCTATCTTCCATGTTATGGTCGTTGGAAAACATACAAATTTGTGAAAAGGCAACACTTTCTAATTTTCCATATCTGGTATGTACCCCCCACTTCAGTAGAACATAAATGCTTCTGCAAACTCACTTACCAACAACTACCAGCAATTTGGTCTGTTTATTCACTTAGAATAAACAGATGACCAAAATGAAGAACATAAATGCAAAAGGTTCTTGTTATGGAAAGCAAAATTTCATTGGTAATATCAGAATCTGTTTGGTACATGTTAGAAGTTGATGTAGCCCAATCTTGCATACAGCAAGGTTTGCTAGGACCACCCGTAGTAAATTAAGTTTGTGGAGAGAAGAGAGCAATAGGATGGTCAAGAAGAAGCCTATGCCGGAGTTTCGGTAGCAGTTAAAGGAGTCGTTTCTCAACAAGTAATATGTCTTTAAAAGCTTCATAAAACATCCAATTGATGCCAGATGCAGGCATAACTTTTAGACAATTTGCACTCCACCCTCTGTAAAGGCCCCTCAAGCCCTCATCTCGGATGACTTCTGACAGTGCTGCTGCCATGTGGGGAGGACACTTACCCTGCAGTGCTCCGACCATTAGTCGCTTTCTGGCGACCTCGAACGGGAAGCTGATTGTGCTAGCGGTAAAACCTGCCAAAACATAAGTCATTATCTAAGTCAATATCAAATTAGAAGCTGTTAATAATTTAACTCTGGAGAGCAAGGCAAACGCAAGCCAAAATATTATCAATTCCTCACCTGCAAAAGCTCCAATCACAAGCATCTCCGGGCGGTTTAATGATTTCTTGTGTTTCGATTGACAATATGAAGTCTTCAGTGTCTCGTACATGAAATAATAGCATGTACTATATGGCAGCATGCCCATTAACGTGGGTGAAATACCAGCATAGAAGCCACCAACGCCTCCATTGTTGTATATTTTGCTAATTGCAACATTTAAACTAGGGTATATATCAGGACTTACAGTTAACCGATCCTGTAGGAAACTCCAAGGAAAATGATCAGTTTTATGCTAAAAAGGGAGACATCTACACTCATAATTTAGACTCACAATAAGGGAAAGATCATAATCAAGATATCTTAATTCCTGTTGTTCCTGTTTCAGCCAGGCAACTATTTAAAGCTTGCTTACGGCTTAAATTAATATAGGTACCTTTAGAACTTCAAGAGGATGGCATGCAAGTGTGCTAGCAACTCCAGCAGCAGCACCAGCCACAGCAACTGGAGAAATCCAGGAGAGGGAGATGTTGAAACTGATAGGACCAATTTGAAGTTTCGGACAGTCAGATTGATTCCATTTCTCTTGTGCAGATGTCATTGCTCGCTTGACACACTCAAATGTCGTGAGCTCAATGGCCTGCGTAGGGATGATTCGAACAGTGTTAATGGCATTGCCTGCCCACAGTCCTTGCCAACCCTGCTTCTCAATTATCTCCAAGAAGCTACCTGACATGTTTTTTGATCCAACACCGACCACAATTCTGGTTCTACATATTTCACATGATACAAATTAGAAAAATGCTCTTCAAAATCATTGGTTCCCCATCAAATAGAAGGTATTAATCACTAATAATTCAATTTCCTTCTCTGTTGTTCAATATCCAAAATTTGAGGTATTTTATGTCTCAAGTAAATGTTTTGAACTAGCTAAATTCATGATGGTTTACCCCTGCATGAGCTTGCTATTACTCAGCAAACCTATATGAGAATAGTAACCTGTGGAAATAACTAAAAACTGAACCCATGTGTCAATAAGGTCCATCAACCAGGAGTCATAAATAATAACTGAACTCAAGCAAAGTGCATATCCAATATCACTTTGCTCTAAGCAAAATAAGTCCAACCGATCTCTGTCATTTTACAACTGAAACAAGCCGCAAACACAAGTCCTAATATCTCCTTAAAAGTTTTAAAATGGCACCACAGCATGCAATCTCATTCATTTACTGTGCAGACATACTCTAATATCATCAAGTAATTTAAATGGACATAAGAAATGAATTTTCATGTTACAAAAAGAAACTAGAATAATAAACATGTAAAAGAAACCTGATGGTCTCCAAAGGAGCAAGAACAGTTTTGGTCATGGCTCCTGCTAAAGCCCCACTGATGAACTCGCCAACTTCTCTGGTCCTCAAGAAACCCTGAGTCACAACAAAATTAAGTAAATATTGCCAACCCCCTGGAAGTAAATTGCTGTCTTTGTATGCAGAATTTGCTAAAGAGAAAAGTAACATAGATTAACCATACATGAAAAGAAAATTCATCACAAGTAACTTATAAAACAGCCATAGTAATTGCAGAATTTTTGGCAATCATACGAGCAAGCAGAAACTGTTATCTTATTCTGATAAAGGTTCATATTTCCCTTGCAACTCACTATAGTAAACTAAGGATTTTCTAATTATGAGTCTTCACTTAGGACAATGCTTGCTCACAATTAAATCACACAAAGAACAAATAAAAAGTTATGCTCGTAGTCATTTCCCCTCTGCAACCATAATTAAGCTCATGCTCAACAAATTGATTAGTGTTGTGCATTTATGGAAACTGTGAATTGTTAGAGCCATGTTCGTGCTGTCCCCTAGAAATCTAAGGTCCTTTAATAGAAGTGCAAATCAACCCTAAACTAACAAGATTCATCATCACTAGAATCACCCCTCTATCCTCCAAAACACCAATTCTAACGTTTATTACAACAGACAACTTCAAACACTTGAAAACCATGCTTAACTAAAAGCAGTGAGATTGGAATAGATATCAGAAGCAAAAGACGTGACAACTGAACATGTAGAGAGATATAGAATAGCCATGCCCACCAAAATTTGAAACTAAGGTAACGCTTCAACCAAACTTTAAACACATTTGTTTAATTTCTATCCAACTAAAAATCTCCTCAAGCATCTGAATCCACAACTGTCTCCTGTCCAAATTTCTCAATATCTCATTAAGTACACACACAATAAACTTACAAAGATCATAATACGCAACTTTTCATCTTACAAAGATCATAATACGCAACTTTTCATGTTCTTCAACTCAAACCGTAAAAATAAAAAGAACCCACTTACTTTAATAGCAAGATCGATGTCAGGGACTTGAAGCTTGAGCTGAAAAGGAGGCGCAACTGTTTCTGATGTAGAAAGTTGACTGATCGGTTCCATCTTCTCAAGCCCCAGCTCCTTGGGAAGCACCACCATTGCCATGTTACTGTGCACGTCTCCAAAAACCCCTCCTCCGTACTTCTTCTTCTGTGTTTCAAAGTCCATAGCTTTTCAATAACTAGATTAAAAATAAGCAAAAAGATGAAAGCTTTGTATCAAAGTTTCTTTTACTCTCCAAAAGAAAGATATGATCTTCAGCTTTCTCAGTTCATGAAAATTCACTTGCATAAAGAAGAAAAGATGTTATTCATAAAACAAATATAGAGAGCATGACAAATATGGGAACTTGACGTACCTGAGAACGGGTCTCCCGGGACATTGACAGATTTGGAGTCTTTGAAGCTTGGAGGGAGACCACGGAACAGAGGTTTTTTTTCCACCTTCTCACTTTTTTTTATGGTATACTTACTTTGATATCACCCTTCGCAAAGGTTTTATTTTTTAGTGACTTTTGCCCTTTTCGTTATCGTTTTTACTTTTTAGCTATAGTAGTAAATTGACAAAATATCCAATATAGGGTTTCATCGAATCTCTCATCATCAACTTGAGTTGGACCTGAAATTGAATCCCTCCATTCTGCTGAGTGGGGGCCAAGCCATGGAGATACAGACTACAGAGAAGTGGGAACTGGGAAGAGCTTTAATGGGAAGTTTCAAACGAAGGAATTTTTGGTATGTTTGATTTTTTGGTTTTTTAATAATATATATTATTTAATATATTAATTATCAATAAAATTTTTTATAATTTTATATTATATTATATTTAATTACAATTAATTATTAATAAAATTATTAATAATTTAATTTTATTTAATAATTTATTTAATTTTTATAATTAAATTAAAATAATTTAATAATTATTAATAGATATAATTAAATTTAAAATATTTTCAAAATATATAAAATTCAAATAAAATCTTATTTAATAATTAAAATATATTTAAAATTAAAAATAATTTTAAATTATTTAGTTTAATAAAATAAAACAATTTTTATTAATTTATTAATAAATATTATATAAAAAGATAAAAATAAATTTAATTAATTAAAAATACTATATTTAAAACTTATCAAATGTGTAATTATTAATATAACTAAATTAATAAACACATTTTTGTTTCATTTAAAAGGAAAATATTTATTTAAAAAAAAAGAAGTTGCTCTAATTTGGTTCGTCCACGAAATTTAATGGAATTAGCCAATCATATGATACGATTTTCTGAAATTTGATACAAAAGTTGTTTGGAAGAGACAGGTTGGTTCCTCCATTGGGTGATGGTCAAAACAAATCTGAAATCACGCAAGCACTTTTGTCTGGTCCACTCAAGTTTGTTAGCAGCCTCTATCCAAACCCTAAATTCAAGGAACGTGTATGCTCAAGATTTCATGTTTGTAAAGAATGGATTACTCAAAATAGACCATTCAAGTTTTAGGGCAAATAATATAAAATGGCCCCTGTGTTATAGTTGATTATTCAAATTAGCCCCTGTATTTTTAATTCGTTCAATCTAGCTCCTGTGTTTTGTAAT
>JANKOE010000003.1:1592797-1604197 GCA_026284465.1 Erythroxylum citrifolium | reverse complement strand
TTAGGGCATAAATAAACAGTACCGACCTTGAACAAGTCGACTTGCCCAATGTACAAGGCGACTTGTCGGTACTTTTCTCGTGTAAGTCGACTTCTCCAATGAACAAGTCGACTTATCACTTACATGAAGTAGTATAGGAAATCCTCGAACCTGAGGAGGAAAGAATATTAATGACTATCAAGGAGTCAACTTCTAGTTCAACCCGCCGATAACTCATATCCCATGCCAGATTTAACCTCGAGTAAACTCCCCATAACTTAGCATCTAGGGGCGAGCAAAATCCAATATGATGGACGAACCCTCTCAACCAAACACTAGAACCGTCGCGAAGGAGACCATCGACAGAAGCATTCCAACTTGACGTGCCCTTCACCTCATCCGTGTTCACCCTAATCCATCCCTCACTTGGTTTGGCCCAACCAATATGCCTAGTGCTATTAGTGGCATGACCAACCGCAACTTGAGAAGTAACCGTACCTACTTTCACAACCCAAGCCTCATAATCTAGAACAATAGCCTTGCTAGCGACTGGCCAGGAGAAATCGTGCTCGAATAAACTTTTGTTTTGTCGAAGCCACAGGAACTACCAGAAACTTCAAAGATAATTAACCACCTTAAACCATTAACCTCTACGTGATTGTAGAGATTTGATATCAGCCACTCCGATGTGTTAAGACTAAAGAAATCCGCAATGGCCATTTCAGATGAAAACTATATCCAAAATGGGCGCACTCTAGGACAATCTCTAATAGCATGCAAATAAGATTCAGGATTGTCACAATAGTGACACCTGTCATCATCATAAATATGTCTATAAGTATGTTGTTGATTAGTCAAGAGTTTTCCTTTAGCAAGCAACCATAAAAAAGATCTGATACGTTGCGGACCTTGCTATTTCCAAATCAAAGACCACAATCTACTATTGCCTTTATCACCAATATTTTCAATTAACTTATACGCATATGCTGTTGAAAAGGACCCATTTTGGTTTGAATCCCACACCACACGATCGTCATCAAACGCAGGTCTTGGAGCCATAATGCTTGCAATTGTCATGCACACTGTCGACGGAAGGAGGTTCTAAAACTTCTCCCAGCACCAACACCCATTTGTGTCCACAAACTCTCTCACCTTTGCATATAACATACTGTTAGGGATAGGATTAATAGCCAAGAGAGCTAGGGGCCCCCTATCACCAACCCAATTGTCTACCCAAAATCTGATACAATTCCCATTTCCTACTTGCCACCTTGTACCTGCAAGAACAAATTTCCAGGTGGTAGAAATACCTCTCCCAACTGAAGAGGCTCCTTTACTCTCCAATACCTCAGGAATATTCAAAGTGTCAAACTTATATTTGGCTCGAAGGCAACACCCATCTGTGTCCAGAAACTCTCTCACCTTTGCATATAACATACTGTCAGGGATAGGATTAATAGCCAAGAGAGCTAGGGGACCCCATCACCAACCTAATTGTCTACCCAAAATCTGATACAATTCCCATTTCCTACTCGCCACCTTGTACCTGCAAGAACAAATTTTCAGGTGGTAGAAATACCTCTCCCAACTGAAGAGGCTCCTCTACTCTCCAATACCTCAGAAATATTCAAAGTGTCAAAGTGATATTTGGCTCGAAGGATTTGTACTAAAAGTGTAGAAGGATTAGAGATTAACTGTCAGCCAAGTTTAGTGAGCAAAGCATCATTAGTAGAACGAATTCTCCTAATACCGAGGCCCCCAGAGTGCTTTGGTTTGCATACCGCCTCCCAACTCACAAGATTAACCTTCCTTTGACCCTCCTTAGATCCCTAGATGAAGTTGCGCATAATCTTCTCAAGGTCATCATAAAATTGTCTTGGTAATCGCACTGTTTATGTGATATAGATAGGTAGTGACGCAAGAATAGATTGCGTCAGTGTGACCTTACCTACAAGGGAAAGAAATCGAGCACTCCAACCTGATAGTTTATGTTGAGCTTTATCAAGGATGTATTGATACGTATGCCTCGTCGATCGTTCATGAATTAACGGCACCCCAAGATACTTTCCAAGGTTTGTGGTGAGCTGGAAACCCAAATGCTTACTTAGGGCGTGAGCGAGAGGCCATCATACCCTTAAATTTGGCACTACAAGGTTTGTAAACCATGTTGGGCGTTCATAAATTAAAAGCTTGTAACGGCAAGGCACGTTGGGCAAGAGACCGATCGTTAGGATAGACAAAATTATAAAGATATTGAAATATACAACATTATCTCTAGAAAAAATAAAAAATAAAAAATATTTTACCATTTCCCAAAATTAGCAACAAAACTTACAAGTTGTCGTTTTAATAGGTTTTTTTGGGCATTTCTATATATTTTAATGTTTAATGGTTTGAATTAGTAATAATAAACTTACTTTTGTTTGTTGATTTTAAATCAATTAAAGCAAACCATAAAATTTGTATTCTAATGTTGTGTTTTAGAAGATATCTAGGTTTTTCCTCTTCTTTCATTTCTCTTCTTGTTTAGAGATTAGGTACATATGACCCTACAAAAAGAGGACATAAATTAAATGAAGAACACTGATGCACTTGGAAGATAGACTTGTAAATCAAGTTCACCACTTTAAAATACAATTAAAATTTTGGTGGATTTGTAAAGCTTAACCAAATAACTAAAATACAATTAAAAATTTGACAACATAGAAAAATAAAAATAAAAGAAACGATGATAGTCAAATTAAAAACAACAAATCTCACATCATTTAACGCTGACTAAATCAAAATATATACATATTTTGAGTTCATTCTCATCTTTAAACAACAAAAGAAATCTAATCCTTATGTACATTTAGCATAAATGAAACTCGTTTGATGTTGTACTAAACTCCTTTGCAAGTTGCAAGCTTCTACTATTTTATTTATGGTGCTTGGACATCATCTTGTCTCTTCTCAAACATCTAAACAGGATCTCCTCAAAATCATGTTCCTCACAGGGGATTCTAAGCCCACCTTCTTGCTCAAAACCAAACTCCTCAGCAGCTCTATCCATCAAGTTCCTGAAATCTGGCATTGACAAATAGCTAGCGGGAATGATGAACCTGCGTTGATCTGGACCAACATAGACTGCTAAATACCCTTTAGGGACATGTTCAAGAGAACCATAACTTCTCGTGCCACACGAAAATTCTCCGACCAGCAACGACTCCCTCGCATTCTCACTGGACTGATCCAGAAAACTTCCTGCATTGGTGGCGGCGGATGTCGCGGTGGTGGTTCTGATGTTCTGATGCTTTGAATTCCACCATTGCCACAATACTTGTTGCATGGTCTTGCTACGATTCATGGCCAATTAATGGAGATGAAAACAATGAAAAAATGACCCAATTTTTTTGAGAACTGCTCGAAATTATCTGATTTAAGAGAAAATTTGTGCTCTTGTGATCTTCCTCTGACCAAAAATAGAGTTGCTTAACATAGTCCAATTGACAATTTGGTAGAAGTCCAAAAATATTGTATGCTCCACCATATTTTAATGGCTTCCTATAATTTTTATTTTTGGTGGCTTTGCTACCTATATTTGGTATTTAGATACTACAAAAATATCCACCTCTCCTTCTACTCTATATAACCATTTTAGATAATATTTTTAACCATATATAGATTAAATTTAATTACAAAATTATTGGCTTATTGGTAATTCTTAATACTTAATATATATTAGATTCATATTGAGTATATTCTTTATAATAGTATGATTATCTATAAAATAAACATTTTTAGTACTAATTTAATAGTAAAGAAAATGATTTCTAATTTAATCATGATATATGAATTATCTTGTTCGCTTTTAGACTCAGTCCGACGAATCTAATTCATGTAAAATAAACTTACAAGTTATATATATATATATATTCATAATTAATTCTGTAAATCTTGAAGAATATTAAAATTAATGCATTTAATTTATATTAAAAACAATTTTAGATCATAAATGAAGTTTTTTTTTCAAAATTCAAAATAATTAACTATCGTTAAATTACATTTGCTTTACATGCCAATGTTTTTTTTTCAATGTGTTTATTATACATTGAGTTTGAGTCTTTCATAATTTTAAAAATTTTAATTTAATCTATTAATTTTGGATTACATTAATTTGAGTTTAGATTTTCTCTTATGTCTTATGCGGTTTCAATTCGTAATGAATTTTTTTTGATTAATTAGTTAATTAATTGACATGTCTATACATGAGATTCAATAAATTAATTCACTTGCTCATATTATTTTAATCTTATCTTTTCTATGATTGGAATCACATGTTAATGTCAAGAGACATACAAACTTTAGACTCTTCATTTTAGACATCACTAAGTACATGACTTGAGATACTTTAATTTGGATACGGTAATGATATGATGAATCTTAATTTGAGTCAAAAATAACTACAGGAATCAAATGGAGTCATTTCAAATTAATTTATTTGGGGCACTTTTAAATTAATAGTAATGTTTGCCTCATTAAAGATGGAGTAAGGGAAGAACAATACTATTCTTATCTTTATATAAATTTATTAACACTTAGATTTTATCTTTGTTTGATCCTTTGTGTTTTATCTTTGTTTGATCCTTTGTTTCTACATTAAAAAAAACAGATATATGAAAGATCCTTGTATAATGCACATGGCTAAAACCTAATAACTAAACGTTTTCTTTTCTGAATTGGCAGGATGCCACGATAAGACGTAGCACAAAATGCCATTAATCTATGTATTCAGACGCACGAGAAGCCAAACGATCGAGCAATTACATTAAATACCACATTTTGTTCTTACATAACGAAACTTAGTGATTATATTTACAGAACATCATCACTTCAATGTCTTCAATGAATCAATGAATAAAAAGTATAACAATGTACTTCAAACCTACTCTCAACTTGATTCTGGTTTTCCATTTCTCCAAGTTTTATGAATAAAAAGTATACGATCGAGCAATTACATTAAACACCACATTTTGTTCTTACATAACGAAACTTAGTGATTATATTTACAGAACATCGTCACTTCAATGTCTTCAATGAATCAATGAATAAAAAGTATAACAATGTCCTTCAAACCTACTCTCAACTTGATTCTGGTTTTCCATTTCTCCAAGTTTTATGTATCCTAAACCCCTTGTCTTTTGCCTATGCCACATCTCCAATGGGTTCCCCAAGACAACCACTGAGGCACATAGCTATGATGAAACATGTTATGATGAAGCGTTGGAAGAGAAGAAACCCTAAGAGTAAGAAAATTTCACCAACAACACCACTACTTCCGTCACCACCTGTTAGATTCCGAGCGGGTGTCGCCTACCGAGTCCTTGTACTCCTTACCCTCAGGTTTTTTCCCTGTCTATGTTGCACCCAGCCACACGAGGTTCTCGATCCGAACAAGGTTCCTGAAGTTGCCTATCATCAAAAGCCTACTCCGAGAGGCTGAGGAAGAGTACGGATTTGATTTGCCTGGAGGCATTGTGTTGCCTTCCCAAGTGGTGTTCTTTGAAGAGATGCTGAGATTTCTGCATGAAGACGAGAGGAAATATGGGAGTTTGGAGGTAAATGAGTTCGTGAAGATGATTTCTGAGGTGGGTTTGGATTCGTTTTCATACAACGAAAGTGAGCAATTTTTCTCATTTCGTTCCAACTTGTCACTCATGCAATAAGTTGGTAGGGTTTGAACATAATGTCCGTCAAATTGGCTCCTCAGGTTCTGTACCCGTTCGTTTCTTGTATGATTCGGTTCAATCTGTGTTTGGGAAATTCCCATTTACTCGATCTGCAGCTACTGTAATGTAATCAAAACGTTCAGTCCAGCTCATCATCTTCCATGAACTCCAATAATCTATAATTTTGTTTAATGTTCAAAAACTACAATTTTATGGTGTTTAACATATCCAATGTTCATATCATTTTGAGTATTGGACGTAGGTAGGCACTACAAAATTGGACAAAAAATCTCCGTTTTTAATAAGCATCGTTGCGATATTCGTACTATCTGCTCGAGTGATATACCGACTCATGGTACTAACTCACGTACAAGTTTAAAGTGAGGTTCCAACTTAAAGTCAATTGGTAATAAGTAAAGTAGTTTACTAGACTTATATATTAGTCTTCTTTCATTTCTTTTTTTAACGTGAAACAATCAAATGCGGGTATTCTCAACACTTCCTCTCACATGTGAGTCTCATTTTACTTGAGCAATTTGGAGAGGTATGTAAACAATCCTCATCAAGGCTGAACTTCTGATTGAGGTCAAATAGGCTTCCTCTTGGGGCAAACAATACTATTGGATCGCTTGCTCCATGTAGACTTCAATTCCTTCTCCAGTTGCTTAAATAACATATCTCTCTCTGGGGCAAATAATAGGCCAAAATCTTCTTTGACTATGAGATTATCAGAAATTTGCAATGAAACTACGGGCTCACACGAGAAAGAAAGTTAGACTACACACAAGTTCAAATGAGGTTTTAACCTAAAACTAATTGACAATAGGTGGAATATCCCACTAAACTTATATATTAGTATTCTTTCCTCTCTTTTTCCGACGTGGATGTGGGTATTCTCAACAAATATTGGTAAACTTTGTAATTTTTTAAAACTTTAGGATTAAATTTTTTTTTTGAAACGACTTTAGGATTAAATTGAAAAAGAAAAGATTTAACCCTAACTTATCCGACCCTCCGCTCCCTCCCCTCCTCAATTCATGCCCATTCGGTCGCCTCCCAACTCCCAACTCCCAAGTCTGTCACCGACACTCTTAACTTGCTGTCCAGTCGCTGCCTCACCACGTACTCACGCAGATACACCTCGCATCACATGTGCACTAGATATGCTACTCGCCGTTGGTCTCGCAACGTTTCTACGCAAACAAAGATCAATCTCCACCAGCTTTGCTACGCTATGCCACCTGCCAGCAACAGCCTTCACGCCCGCACGCCAACAGTGCAGCGAGCCAGTGAGTTAGTGACCCAGACAGCCAGAGCAACTTTCAACTTTGTCATTTGTATACGAAACACAAAGAGCTCTTCTTACATCTTAGTCTTAGGTCCTTTTTACTTTTTGGATCTATATTCTGGACATGTGTGGCTGTCGTCCTACAGCTTGGATTAACAAATAAAGTATGTGGCTTAGATTAACCGTGTGACTTGGCTTAGTTATGTGAGTGAGGTTTGGATCAAGTGTATGACTTGATTTAAGAATTTTAGTCAATAGTATTTGATTAATCCAAGAATTAGATAGAAAGAGAATTAAATCATTAATTTAGTCTTTCACTTTGTCTCTTACTCTTAAATTATAAAAAGGTTAATTATAAATAATGCACTTGAATAAATAAATAAATAAATAAATAATAAAATATGAAATAAGTAATAAACTAAATAATACCCTTTTTGTTACATTATTTCTATAAATTGATGATAATTTCCAAACAAATTAATGTATATATATTTCAACATCTTAGTAGTTAATTTCAACTTCAATGTGTCCCATATGTGAAATATGAATGTTATACTCACAAATTTATTTATTTATTTTTTGAAATTATACTCACAAATTTATTAAATTATATAGCAATTTACATTAAAAAAATTTGTTGGTCGAAGGTATAACAACCAATGGATGGTGAATTAGGGGATTAATAAACTCTTGAACATATATATATATGTATGAGAAAGGCAAAAGATATTTGTCTCCCCTCTTCACATAAACACTCTTCACATAAAATGGAGAGATGAATTGATCGATTCATAGAATCGGATTCTAGGTCAAGATTGACGAGGCTTAAACCTGCAGCTTCCACCTTGACAAGGCAATGTTCTAACCGATTGAACTACAATTCCAAGGAAATTAGGCGTAAACTTCCAAATTCTTATATTATTTTTTCTTATTATTTTTCTCATTGGATTTTAGTGAAGTAACAAGGAAAGAAGTTATATATAATATATATTGTTCCTTCAATATCTTTTGCTTTTCTCATATTTTATACTTCAAGTTAACTTTTCATTCCTTTTTTGATCTCATCGACAGAGGATGTGACAAATAAAAAAAATTCCTATTTAATTAATTTCATATTTTTATGGATAAGGATAGTATTATTATGCCTCTGCCTTCATCACATGCGACAAACATTGTAGAATTAAATTCCACTTTTTGTTCTTACATAGCAAAACATATATATATATATATACACATATATATATAATTCACAATCAAAACAATGTCTTTCCAAGAAAATTTACAGCGCCATTTTGCAATGAAGCACATAGCTATGTTGAAAAAGGCCATGATGAAGTGTTGGAAGAGCAGAAGTCTTAAGGGCAGAGACATTCCCCGACCTCCACAACCACCACCACCACCGGTAGACTACAAGTTTGTATCGCCATGTGATCAGTCACCACACTCCTCCTCTCCTTCTGGTTTCCTCCCCGTGTACGTTGGAGCCAGCCGCGCACGGTTCTTGATCCCGACGAGGTTCTTGAAATTCCCTATCTTCAAAAACCTACTCAACGAGGCTGAGAAAGAGTACGGATTCGAGTTACCTGGAGGCATTGTGTTGCCTTGTGAAGTGGGGTTCTTTGAACAAGTGTTGATGTTTCTGTGTGAAGATGAGAAGAGATATGGGAGCTTGGAGGTCGATGAGTTCGTGAAGGTGATTTCTCATTCATTTTCACGCAAGGAGAGTGAGAGCTTTTCTTCATTTCGATCGAACGTGTCCGCCTAATACAAAAAGTTGGTAGGGCTAGAAGATAAACCCTAGCCTTAGCTCTTGAGTTTTCGCTACTTTCTGCTTTATGACTCATTTCATTCTCTGCGTTGAGGAATGCTATATATGGTTTAACTTATAATGTCATCAAAACGTTTGAACTCAAAAGAATGAACAAAAAAATAAAATAAAATTAGAGTAAAATTAGTTAGACGTCATTTAATTTATGCATGCTATATCAATTTATTTTGTGACTTCTAAAAATTATCAAATCAATGGAGACAACTATGGACAATGGTTATGTACTGCAGAATTTTCGTTAATTGCAAGAAACAAGTTTGGCTTTGTCACAGGAACCTGTCCACCCTGCTTCGGATTCACCTCTTCGATCGCCATGGGACCGCTGTGATAAGTTGGTGATTTCTTGGTTATCTTATTCAATTGATCAGGAGATTCAACGGAGTGTTGTTTATTGCAAGACCTCGGCAAAAATCTGGTCAGAATTACACGATAGGTCTGCCCAATCCAATACTCCACGCCTTTATCAGATACAACAAAATTTATCTTCAATTTCCCAACAACATGACTTTGTTACTACATTCTTCACAAAATTCAAAACTGCTTGGGATGAGTAATACTCAATGATCGATTCCCATTTGTAACTGTGGTGCTGGAAATAGTTTTGTTCAATTACGTCACACACAACAAATTATACATTTCGACCCGCACGAAAATCGAGGAGGAGAAAGAAAATGCTTTGACCTCTCTCTACCTTTACCTTTCTCTCGTCTCCTTCGTATCACCGACCTTCTTCGACTGATTCTCAAGGACAGTGGCCTCAGATTCCATGGTAGGCCTCCCACAGGCCTCCCATGTTGGGCCCGTGTTTTGTGTACCGGAGCTTGGGTCTCCCGAATACTTCAAGTTTGCACGCGACCACAACCTTAATCAGTATTGTCCTCTTTGGTCTTGGGGGGATTCGAACCCAAGACCTCAAGGTTTTGTTGCAATCTAGTTGCACGCCTCTTATCAAAACGCATAATCATAATAATCAACAATATGTGCAACGAAATAATCATAAGCACGCCAATAAGACAAATTACCACCATTCAAAACACTGAGAGATATGCCCGAAAGAGAGAGAGATACCTGAGGGAGATCCATACTGATGAGAGAGCTGAAGAGACTTCAGCGGAGCCAAATAGAAGTCACAATGCAAACTACTAAGAAAGATGGGATGATAATAGCAATATAAAAACTAAAGAATTTTTTTTCTTTTTTTTGTTTCATTTTTTTAACAACACAAAAAAATACTTCAAAAATGTAAAGCACACAGTCTCTATGCCCCTCGAAGAATCTCAAACCTGGGCTTATTCCTCGTCACATTATCTCGGTCATCGGTTTCTTCTTCTGAAGTAACTAACTTATCCTTTTTCTGAGCAGTTTCTTTAAAAGCAGTAACTAACTATGAATGTAACATCCCGTTCCTATACTAACGGTTAGAACCCTAAAATTCAATACATGTGAGATCAAAGAGAGATAAAGAAAATTGCATTTCATGATCATGCACAATGTTAGCATATACGCATGTGAATTTAAATTTTTGCACACATTAAAATAATTATTCATGCACTCAATTGACATTTTTCGGGTATAAATGGTTGTTTTAATGTGACTATGATGCGAGTTATGGTTTTGTGTTTTAAAAATTGAGTGTGAATGTATAAGTAGTGAATTAGAATTTTTGGTGAAAAATTAGGATTTTTTTGGAATTTAAGGGTATTTTTGGAGTAGGAAAAATGCCAAGTGGCAGAGCAATTGATGAATAGTGATAGAAATAAATGTTAAATGGTAGTAGAATTTTTAATATGTGACATTAAGATTTAATGACTTATGTCATTGAAAATTGGAAGACAATTGAGTTAGAAATTAGAGACAAAATGGACTAGTCATTAAAGTGGACCAAATGGAGCCATGGGGAAGTGACATGTGTCACTTGCCACACCATATGTTCATTCACGAATTTATCAAGTGAAAGACCATGTTTTGGATCTTTCACTTGCAAAACATGACAATGCTTCTCTCATCTCCATCTTCTTCATTTTCTTCATCTTCCTCTCCTTAATAATGACACTCACTTATCCAAGCCTCAAAGTTGAACCTTGCCTTCTTCCATCACTATCCACTTAAATACTTGGTGATGCTGTCGTCTGCAACCAAATATAAAAGAAACCACTTTCGTTAAAACAAATTAATGCAGTAGTGGTAAGCGGATATCGTTCCTACGAGGAATCTTTAACGGTAAAGGTTAGCTAGTTCAAACGGGACAAATAACGAAAATAAAGAGGGGGTTTTGTCACGACAATATCAGAAAATCAAAGGAAAAATCACAAATCGAAAGCAATAATTAAATCTGAAAATTCAATCGAAAAAATACCTTAGTTTTGGGTCACGCATATTACCATGCTATTACGGATCCTCAACATAAAATTGCAATTATTAATAAACATCCATTGGGGGAAATTTTCTCTTAAGTGTAATGACTAGAAACATATATCCTAGCATTCTTATTAAACAATAACCTAGATACAATCATAGGTAAAATTGAATAATAGCATTAAGAATCAAGAACCAATGACAAGTGATAAACATGTACGACATGTAATCAATCAAGCGAA
>JANKOE010000003.1:1518571-1534743 GCA_026284465.1 Erythroxylum citrifolium | reverse complement strand
GTAATTCTTGATTATGCTAATTAATCCATCTCAATTTACTTCAGCTTCTTCATTTTTCTTACTCTGCATTTCTCCCTTTGATTTTCTTCTTGTTGCAAAATTTGTTTTGTCAATCTGCACATTTTCAATTTTTGATTGTTGCTTCCATCTTAACCTCATCTTCACTTTTCCACTGAATTTCACTCTTTCGAACTTGCTCTTCATTTCTTAGAACCATGCAACCCTGGATTATTCCCAATATCATCAACTTCAATTTTTTGATAAGTCTAGGATGATTTATCTTAACTTTCACTCTTCTTTTCTTCTTCAACTTGATTGACATTGCAAGATCTTCAGCCAATTTCAACACAACAGGTTTTGCAAAACAATCCATTCCAACAAGTCCAGACTGTAATAGCAGTTCCAGACGGTATCTAAAACCATAGAAAAAGTTATTAGCACATTCACAATTCAATGGCTGCAAATTAACTAGCAGTGTACCTTCAGATGAATATTTGCTTTCTGTGCAATTCTGTTAGATTAACTTCAACAACTATTGAGTAAAGCATCCAAATGAACCAAACCAATGCGAGTACACTATCATTTTAACTATAGATATGGTTGTGCCAAAGATGCAGGTACCTGACTACCATGTCCTCCATCTTTATCTTTTTTTTTTTACATTTAAAGAATGAATATATTACCAAACCGGAGAAACTACAATGTTCAAAAAATACAACCTAGAGAGGAAAAAAAAGGGGCAACCCCTACAACCCATGAGCACCAAAGAACAACAAACCCATGAGCACCAAAAAACCCCTACTGCCCACCACAATTACAAAAACCAACGCACCCTCATAGCTACACTTAGAGAATCCTGTTTTCCGGACACAAGGAGGGCTTCCCGAATTAAGTTGACAATGCAGTCAGCTAGTTGACACTTACTCCTTCATCTTTATCTTCCTGCTCAAAACCACCACCTCTACCTTTCCCTGAACTGTTTTTAGCCCCTTCCTTCCCAGATTCAGAGTCATGTTTCTGCTAAACAGTCCTCTCTCCAGATTCTGGTCGCAGCACTATGTACAGTCTTTGAACATCATCTGGGTTGTGAGCTTCTTCTCTGTCAACTTTTGGCCTGTAAAAGAAAAATATCTCTCCTCTTTCCTACAGTCATGCATAAAACGAATATGACTCAAAGTCGAGACCTTTGGATTTGATCCCTCACCCCTGCGTTTCCTGAACCTATACATGTTTGTTTATAATACTACATAACAGAAATAGATAATGGAATCGTTTAAGTATAAAGCGTTACAAATGAATATCCAAGAGAAACTAGTTAGAAGTAGAAGAGACCTGAATCTCAACTTGGAGCTCGCTTCTGGTCTTCACTTCTTCACCTTGTCTCATGTTTAGCTTTTGCCAAGAGAAATGAAGTTGTTAGCCTAAATTTTACAACCTTCTTGATTATAAAGGAGACGAAATGAGTGAGTCAGAAACGTGAGTAAACCCCGATACTTCCTACACAGACACGTCCTCCATGCACAGATTTCTAGGATACGACGTGGGCAAATGTTTCATGTTCATCAACAAAACAAGAAGCTTCCACATACAAGGCCCGTTTGTCCGTGTCCAATTCCTCTGTCTAATTTTATGGTGTTTTATTGTGTTCAGTGAATCTTAACCATTTATTTATGCGGGTCTCACTTTTATTTATGTGAGACCCGTATAAATGAATGGTTGAGATTCACTGGACACAATAAAACACCATAAAAACTGGACAGAAAATCTTGGTTGCGTTTTTCCGGCCTATGTTCTTATTACTTTTGGTGCGGTGGCCGTTGCTGTAATGTTTTAAAAGTGGAAGTAGAAATTAAATCGTAAAATAACAAATTTTAAATTTTAAAAATTTAATAAAACTCTTATAAAATTAATATATAATAACTAAGAAATAAAATTACTAAAAAAATATCTTATTAAAACACTAATATTTATTAACGTATAATTAATAATAATAATTGAATCTACGGTTGAATAATAATTTTTTAATAATATATGAGTTTATGTGTATCAAAATCTTTAAAACGAATATATTTTTAGATAGATATGAACAGTTGTTTTGCCAAATCTCAGGTTAGTCATCCTCGTACACCAGCAGTTGCTACTCCACCTGTTGTTCACTGGTCAGGTCCAACTGATGGAGCTGTCAAATGCAATTTTAATGTCGCACTTAAAGCTACTCAAAGGACTGTATCATATGATGCAATTTTAATCTTTAACTTTTTCATTAAAGGTTATTTTTAATGAAAAAGTTAAATTTAAAAGTAATTGATTTTTATCACATTTTATGCTTGATTGACTCAGGTCAAATTTAATATAGTTTAACTGGAACTCAAAGTGATTTTCTGAAAACATATTAAATTTAAAGTCGATTGAGATCAAACTCATTCGTGCTTTTCTGAATTTTTGATCGCGTTTCTAATAGCTGCATATTTCCATCCCTGTTCATATATATGTCAAGGAATGAACTAATCATTCATGAACTTTTACTGTTCTATAAACAGGCCTAAGAATGCCAAATAATCTTCCAACAAAACCGAAGAACAGTAAAAGTTCAATCAACTTAAAAAGTTATTTACAAGACTTGAGATCCAACCAGTCCTACAAGATAATCCAAAGGTAATGAAGTTGATGGAGCAACTTCTTCAACACTTTTTGTCTCTACCAGATGTTGAATTAACGTTCAGCTTTCTTCAGCGGGTTCTGTGAAGGAAGTAAAACCAAGTAAGCAAAAAGACCATTTTCAGGGGATGGAATGAAACTTTATTATATTTTTGCAATTCAAACCTGTTTGTGCAGTCTGCGACGATGTGCTTGAATTGCTCTTGGAACTTCCTGAATGCACCAGTTGAGGGTCACTCATTACTTCCTGAAAGGTTTATCAATGTTATGTAGTCAGGAGATTCTCTCTTCAAGTAACCGCAAATTTTATCAGGATTAAAAAAAAAAACCTGTGTTGTTGCTACGAAGCTTTGGTTCGGTGAGACGCTTGCACTGTTGGGGAAATAGAAGAAGTTCATCTTCTCTTCAGCGAAATCCCTTAATCTGTTGAGTTTAGGCAAGACTACCTTGCTTAGATCTGGCCTGTCTTTCCTTCTCATCTCTGCACATTGAATTCCAAGCTTTGCAATGCATAGAGTCTCTTCAAGGGGCCAATCAGGCACAGTTGGATCTAAAACCTCTTTGAATGTGCCATTTTCGATGGCTCTTTCAACGTAGTGGCTCAGACCCATCGGTGGTTTCGCTGTTAGTATCTGCAGAAGGATTATACCTAGGGAATATATATCAGATTTCACACCGAGCATTCCTGTTTGTTGGTACTCAGGATCTATGTAGCAGAAGGTTCCAGCTGTTGATGTCATGTGACATTGTGTTGAATTCTCAGCTAGAGCAGGAACAAGCTTTGCCAATCCAACATCACTGATCTTACTAACGTAGTTGCTGTCTAGTAAAATGTTTCCAGGTTTCAGGTCACGGTGCACCAGTGGTTCTGGCTTGGTCTGATGCAGAAAGAGCAGACCTGTGGCAACTTCTGCAGCAATCCTGAACCTGAGTTGCCACGGAAGTGGAGGACTGTTCCCTTTCCTGAAGAGACGATCGTCTAAGCTTCCTCTAGCCATGTGTTCATATACCAGAATTCCATACTCTGGACAAGCTCCCAAAAGAAGCACCATGTTCGGATGCCTGATCAAGCTAAGCACTTCAACCTGCATAAAGCAAGAGGTTAGCTCCTGTTTCTTAATGGAAGAGAAACATAAATCTACCTGGAATTTGTAGTTTTCCTTGTTCCTCACCTCTCTGTCAAATTGTTCCCTTCCTTGAGCTGCATCTGGACGTAAAACCTTAACTGCAACTGGTGTATGATCGAGACGACACTTGAACACTGGGCCATAACCCCCTTCGCCTATCTTCCTCGATGGAGAAAAGGAATCAGTTGCGTTTTCAATCTCTTCAATGCTGTATTTCCTGTATCTGATATCTGCTAGATTGCCCATTACTTTCTTTGTCTCTTGTGCATCTTTGAAAGCTTTGGTTTCCACTCCATATCTCCTATGTGATTCCAATTCTGCTATCTTGTTAGCTGCTTCAGCTGCCTCCATGGCTGCCTTGCACCTGGCTTTCTCTTTCTCTGCAAGGGATATAGCGGCTTCCTCTGAAAGTTTTGCCTCTTCCATCTTTCGTTCTTCCTCCATCCTCCACCGCTGCAGCTCCATTGCCTGTGAAACTATTACTTTATAGCTTGTTTCTTCAATATTTCCAAGTGAAGTTAAGCAAAACCTGACATATCTAAGCACCTTTTGTTTAGCTGTTAGTGCTTCTCTACATGCTGTGCTGTACATATCCATTGTTTGCTTCAGCTCTAATTTCAACCTTCTCATCTCAGCTTCTAATTCATCCTAACAAGTTCAAGATCATACATTGGAACACCAGAATTTTAGTTTCGTTGGCTTTTATGGATTAAATGCATTTGATACTTGATTCTTACAGTTTTCTGTGATGAACTTGAAAATCCACTTTCATAAGAAAATGGTGACAAATCTTGTTGTGAACTGAGATCAACAAACTTTGGACCGGAGCGAATTGATCCATAGCTTGAACCTGAGCTAGTTGAAAGCCTTGGACCACCATCAATGTATTCGAATCCGACGGAAGACGGACGATCGGTGCTTGGTCGGCCAGAGCTGACAAATGATATGTCAGATTCTGATTCTGAGAAATCCATAGTTGATCTTGTAATGACACCCCTTCCTACCCTTGAAAAAGGTGACCTGAAGCATTACAGATGGCATGAGATGGCAGCTAATCTTAATCACTACCAATGTGCTAGCATAAGAATTTCAACTATTTCTTTTCCTGAAGAATGTGCATTATTGACTTACTTGAATGATTCATCCACTGAGACACGAGGCTTGCATATTGACCTGTCTGCAAAAGATGAACATAAGTTTGACACTGAAAGATTATCAGAGTATTGACGGTACCGATATTGTTATCATTACCAATACTAAAACCAATACGAATGCCGGTATTCATTAACTTCTAGTAAAGCAGCAATGCTAATGAAACGCATACTTAAACGTAAACAAACCTCTGATACTCATGCTCATACTATGTCTGGACTTTATATCAGAAGAATCATCATCCTGGTTTTCTTTTTCTTGTATCTTTTCAAGTATTGGGGAGGTGAATGGGGCTTGACGAGAAGCATATCTTGCAGAAGAAACCTTCCCTTTGGAGATGACATAAACGTTGCAGAAATCTGGTGCCCCTTTCGACACACTGCTTGGCACATCTGTCCTGAATTTTCTGCTTCCATATTCAGGAAAATATGCAGTTAGTTACTGTACATCCACGAAACTTCATCCTGAATTTGTCACTCAATCATAATTTCCAGTGATCTAAATTCCCTTAAAATGGAAAAAATGTTAGTTTAATACCTGATAAATCCATGGCGAGATGGTGAACCAAGAACCAAAGTCTCAAATAGAGCGTAAGAGGTGTATTCTGTTAATGCTTTTACGATATCGTGGTCTTCCAGTATGACTTCGAAACATTGTACCTGACATGAAAACGTTTAGAATGTGGATTGGCATTGAATCTGGAGTAGATAAAAGGGATCCGAACCTTACATCTTTACGTGTGCAATAGCAACGAAAAGAAAGGAAGAGGTCTTTGATCTCCTTGTCATGTTGCTGCTTCAAAGCTGAACCATATTCAGTACCAACTCCCTGGTCTGCACATTATACAAAACAAAGCAAAGGACATAATGAGAGGGGAAAGGGAAGAGAAAATAATTCTGACTTGGAGGCCTTGCATGTAACTATCTTGGAATCACATTCTCTTATCAAAAAAAAAAAGAGGAAATGTAAGAGTTTTTATAAAGGATGGAACATGATATGAGGACCATATGATTATTGATATCGAAAAAAAGAAAAAACCCTTATCAGGGAAACATTCAATCCAAAACATTAGACAGTTTCATGAAAATTTTAAGAATGAATCCGATAACAGATCGATCCAAAGGAGACATACTTGCAGACGAAGCTGATGGTTTACGAACAACATGGATTAGAATAATAGTTTGGCCTCTGGTAAGGAAAGTCTCAATTGCCCATTTCAAAGCATGCTGGCTACCTTTGTCCCTGTCAATGGCAACTGCAACCAATCCATTACCTCCTCCTTTCTTTGGTCCATATCCCTTTTGATGCCACATTTTTCTTCTAACCTTCCCTAAACCTTATGCTTCTAAAACATTACTCCCATGTTGTAGGAACACAAAAAGACGAGGAAACATCTTGTCGTTCCAACAAAACTCTGAAACTTCCAGCTCCAGGATTCAAACTTCCTCAAACGTTTTTACTGATTCCTGAGTGTCATTTCCCTGTGGTGGATGGCAACTAAATGGATTTTAATTTTATTTGACTACGTCGAGCATCTGATATCTTTTATCGATAGGAAAAAAGTTTCAGAACCCAGACATCTCTTCCATTTTTCAATGGCCAACCGGTTAGTGCAAAGAAGCTATATATACAATTCCTAAAAACAGGTTTTTTTTCTCCTGGAGTCTTCTCAGGAAATTTTCCCAACGAAGAATAATCTCTTCCACCGACCCTTATACGGACCTGTGATGTTGCTTGAGTTGAAATAGAAGAAAAGAAGAAAAGCTTTGAAACCTGAGGCTGATATCATCAGAAAAGTGTTAGCATTAAGCAGTTGTACTAAGTTTAATTGTAAATTATTTCATATTTTTAATGCCAAATATGTTAGAAAGCTCACAAATATATTATATCGATTTATGTCAAAAAGACTCGCTCTATAATTATATATATATAAGCATCTCTATTCACTGTGCCTATTTGCTGAATCCAGATTCTTTGTCTAATATTACTCTGTTTTATGAAATCTCAGTCATTTATTTTGTGGGACCCATGCAGGACTCATGCGAAACCCACATAAATAAATGACTAAGATTTATTGGACACAATAAGACACCATAATATTGGACAGAAAATCTGAATTCCTATTTGCTACGTTCTTTTACGGACGATTTGACAGTCATATATAGCTAAGACGCTCTTTGGTTGAGGGGATACTAATGAACGCCATTAAACGTAAAATACTTCTATTGTTCGATTGAAAATTTCATAATAGAATTGATAGGAATTAGATGAAAACAGAGGGTTTCATGTTACGTTCCATTACATTTTAAATATTTAAAATAAGAATCCTCCGATTCGGAAGGTTTATGATGGAACATAAACTAATAAATATATACTACCTAATATATCATCAATAATTTTTCCTAATATCAATTATTCCTTGTAATCCTAATCCCCTTTTCCCTATACTCATTTATTACGATCCACAAAAATTGTATATAATTAATAATATTTTTATATTATTTCTCCTTACCCTAATAATAGTATTTTTATATTATTAATAATAAAATGTATATAATTAATAAAAATAAAATTTTTATTAATGAAAATATAAAAATATATAAAATTATTCTTTAATTGTTTGTATATATTTCTATATAAATAAAAATATAAATAAATTTTTAATATAAATCACATATAAAGAATAAAATAAAATAAAACAAAATAAAATATATTAAATAATTAATAATAATATTTTTATATAATTAATAATAAATTGTATATAATTAATAATATAATAATAAAATTTTTATTATTTTAAAATAGAAAATATATTTAAAAAATTATTTGTCACAATTGTGACTTGAACCGTGACTTTTTAATTGGACATGATTTCTATTTTAAAATCATAGCATTAAATCTCCTGTAATAATCATTTTAATATTAGGAGTATAATAGTCATTTATTATACATTACATTTCATTTAATCCATCTTCCAAACAATGTTTCACTACATTACATTATGAACTGTTTCATTCTTCTCAAACAACATTTTACTAAATTATATTTCATTCAATTATAAACCGCTCCGTTATGTTCCATTTCATTCCATTCCGTTATGTTCCATTTCATTCCATTAATTAACATCCAACTAAACAAGCCCTAAAAGTTATCGTAACCAAAAGTATGACTTTTGACCACATTTTTTTAAATTGCTGCTAAAAGTCGTAGTTAATACTAATGCGCGAATCTCTTTAGTTTTGGCTACGAATATATTTTTGTAATAAAAAAATTTCATTGCGTAATTAAAAGTTACAAATTGTATAATTCCAATTAAAATTATTTATCTATGAAAATATATTTGATATGAATAGATTTTGCTATATTTTTATATGTTATTTTATTTGAATTCATTCTTTTTTTTGTGTTTAATTGCTCATTTTGAGTTCTTATTGATTTTGCACGTAGATTTGATGATGAAATACAAATAAAGATTAAAGCATGAAGTTTTGAGGCCATTTGGAGCAAGGAAGGCTGTCTAAAATGTCGCCAAATGTGTTTAATGGAGAGCCAAAAAACCCGTCCAAAATGGCAGCCCTTGGAGCCTTCCTTGCACACCAAACGACAACATATTTGGAGGCCCTCCTTAGCTTTAAAATGTAGCTCAATTGGCTTTTAAAAATTCAGCAATACGACGTCACCTTCAGCGTTTTGGGAAGATAAGAAATGCTGCAAAAACACGAGTTCAGATCCCTTGTCCAATATTATGGTGTTTTATTGTGTCCAATAAATTTCAGCCATTTATTTATGTGGGTCCCGCATAGATCTTACGTGGGCCCCGCAAAATAAATGGCTGAGATTCTATGAGACAGAATAAGACAGAGTAATATTGGACAGAGGATCTGGATTCCAAAAACACAGCGTTGTCGGAGAGAAGGTTTAGCTTGGTTTTAAGGACATAAAAGAACAAGAAAAAGTCGCAGATCCCATACACTCACCAAAGCTTCCACTCATGGTTGCTCCACACATGCAACTCCCATTCTAGCAGCACAGCCCCATTCCATGCAAACACAGCCTGGACTCACGCATACAACACTCCATCCACAAGCCTTTCACGTAGCCTCACCCACACAAACTCCACCGCAAGACATCCCACACTCCACTCCACTTACACGTTGTCTCCATGCCTCATTAATTAAAAACAGCCCCCACAAGCATGTTGCCTCTATTTTTTCCACTCACAATAAGCGCAAGTTCCATCCCATTTTTTCATCACGCACAATGCAGCTCCTTTCACGCAAGAAGACATACAACATGTCCACTACTTCACTTCCATGCACGGACAACCATTCACGCATCAGCCTCCATCCATTCTTTCACGCATAAGCAGCTACTCTCATTTATGCATGCAACAACAAGAAGCAGCCTCTTCCAAGTTCCAACACGCAAGCTGCGTCCAACCACACCATGTAGCCCAGCTTCCAAGCCACTCACCAGCCAAGGATTCACGGACGCAGTCAGCATCCAAGAAAAACAAAACGTTGTCTCCATTTAATCAACAACGCAGTTTGCCTCCCCATTTTCACGCATCAACCTTCATTCATTCATGTACAAGACACAGCCTTCAACGCACCTTCGACTCTCACGCAACCTCCAGACAAGAACAAAGGGTTTTTAATTATTGCCTTTATGAATTTGTCTAAGATTTATGCTTGTGGATTGGTTGGCATGATAATTTATGGCTGAACTCATAATTTCTCTTAAAGATTTGATATTTTGTTGATGCTTTAATATTGAATTTTGCTTAATCCATGACTCAATATTCATATAGTTGTTGATTTTTCCTTGGGTTTATTTGTTCTTCCTTTAGATTATTGAAAATTGTCTTGATATAAATTCACCTTTGAAAAAAGGGAATTTTTGCTAGAAGATTGAAGGAAATTTCGACTAGGATTTTCTTATGAATGGACTTCCTACAAAACCGTTCTCCAATACTCGAGGGATTAGGTAAGGGGATCCTCTTTCCCATTACCTATTCACTTTAGCAATGGAGGGGTTATCCTGATTAATTACGAAAGTGGTGGATTGCAGTGGTTTTTTTCAGTATCATTATAAATGTAGAGAGATGAAATTAACACATTTAATGTATGCTGATGATGTGATTCTCTTTTGTAAGGCGGAACCACAGGTTATATCGATATTGATGAGTCTGTTGAACACTTTTTCGGGATGGTTGAGGATGAAACTGAATTTGCAGAAGAGTGGAGTATATGTGTCTTCAGATGTGTGGGATCTATAATGGATTTCTAATTTGGCGGGTATCTCTCTTCAAGAAACTCCTTTTCAGTAACTGGGAGTCCCTATAACGTCGGGTAAGCCACGATATTCGGTATTTATGCCTTTGCTGGAAAAACTGAAAGCTAGAATTTTTACTTGGCATAACATATTTTTATCACTTGCTGATAGAGTTACTCTCATTGTGTCGGTGTTGAATAGCATGCATGTACATTGGGCGATGCATGTGGTAATTCCGAAGAAGGTGATCAAGGACATGGAAAGGATGTTGAATCCTTTTTATGGAATGGAACATATGATAATAGCAAGGGGCCAAGGTAAAATGGAGTGACATTACTGTGCCAAAAAAACAAGGGAGATTAGGAATCATCTCAATCACACAAATGAAACGGGTATTATTAATGAAAAGAATTTGGAGATTGTTTGTTGATAAAGAAGCGTTGTGGGTGAAATGGATGCAAGTTTACCAAATTTGTGGCGAATCCACCCTAGGAGTGATTATTCTTGGATCTTTAAGACTCTGTTGCTGCTTAGGGAGAAAGTCTATCCTTTTATGAAGGTCCGGTTAGGGAATGGAGAAGAGGTAAGTTTCTGGTTTGATAATTGGTCCTTAAACAGCCCGTTATGGGACAGTCTTGATTTGTGACCTTGAAGAAATAGAATTCCAAAGGCGGCAACAGTGGGCTGGATTTTCCGCGAGAGGACAAGAATGACTAATATCAGATTTTGCCATGTGCTTGACTCATATATCGGAGCAATGCAACTGAATAATTATGCTGATATGGTTACTTGGGCTACCCATAGTAGTGGTGTTTTCACAAACAAATCAGCATACACCATAGAGAGAGCTTCTTTGTCAGTAGTGCCATGGCTAGAATTAGTATGGAAGCAAGTATTAAGTCTAAAATCTGCTATTTTCTTGTGGTTAACTATCATGAATAGGTTGAGAATGAAGAACCGATGGTTTGGTACTTTCGACCCTCTATATGTGTTGTGTAAACAAGTTATTGAGAGTAGAGATCATTTGTTTTTTGAATGTCAATATACCAAAGTGGTGTGGAGTAGAATTCTGAATTTGTTAAGACTTCCGAGGTTCTCCTTTCAATGGCATGAAGTATTAAATGACATTATTCGGTATGCTAGGATAGAGAAGAGGGATAGTCTTATTATCAAGATGTCATTTCATATGGCCATTTATTATATATGGAGGGAAAAGAATAGGAGGATTTATAAACATGAAGAGCAACCAAAATATGAGCTTGCCGAGTCCATAGTCAATTCGATTAGATAAACAATGGTGGCTAAAGGGAAACAGGATAGCATCAGCCAGGAACTCAGAACGATATGGATGATTTAATTGATGTCGTATGAGTACGGGTTTCTAGAAGAGTAATAGTGGTTGTTTTATTTTCATTTTGATATCCTTATAAAGGATTGTATATAAGTTGTTAAAACTTTCATGTTTATAATACCATTTTTAAATTTTCAAAAAAAAAAGGTTAGGAATATAATGGTAAGGAACGAAATAAAGGTAGCTAATATTGTAGACAAATTAAAAGATACAAGGCTTAGGTAGTTTGGTCATGTTAAGAGGAGACACCTAGATGCTCCTGTGAGAAGATGCGAAAAGATTGTACTTAAAGATTACAAGAGCAAAATAAGGAAGTCTAAGAAGAATTGGAGGGAGGTGATAAAAAATGATTTGCTAATGTTGGACCTTACTGAAAAAATGACCCATAATAGTAAACTTTGATGTGCTATGATTCAGGTAAAGGATCCCTCATAAAGAAATTATGGTAACTTTCGTATATCTTTTACCTATTGATATTGTAGTTAGCCTGAGTGGTAATTACATATTACTCGTATTAGTATTATTATATTATTGTTATTATTGTTAGTATTATTATTAGAATATTTAGTATTCTCTTTAGTGGTATTGGTATCATTATGTCTATGATGATTAGTGTTACTTTAATTTTTATTTTTAATAATATTTTGATTTTATTTTGTCTCTTTTATTTCTTTTAATATTATATATTACTCATTTATATTTTTTAATTTTATCTTTATTTTTATTCTCTAATATTTTTATTTTTAGTTTATTTAGTTTTATGTTATTTATTTATATTTTATTTGTATTCTTTTATAGTATTTTTATTTTTATTTTCATTCATTCATGCGGATAATTTGAAAATAGTTTCTCTATTAATTAGGAATAGAACTATGCATTTTTTAGACCTTTTTAAATTTTATGTCTAGCAGGATTTTTACTAAATGTTATTAACGTTGTTCTAGTTATTATTGAATAATCACAACTGTCACAAAGTCTTCTGCTGAAACTGTCATAGGGCGGCGAAACATATTTTCCATAGCAAGCAATAATTGGTGGCTTAAGGAACAAAAACATGTCCTGGAATAGTTTTCAAAAGCTAAGTGAAAGTCCAATCGAAAGGTTTAGGAGATATGTGACAAAAAGAAACAGTAACTACCAGAGTAATGATAAAAAAATTCCAAGATCCTCGACATTTTCTTCCACGAAGATGTCCAATACACGAGATAGTAATCATCCAAAAAAAATCGAAGATCCCCAAATTTTCTTCCACGAATGTTTAGTACGTACGCTATGCTCAACCAAACTGAAAAATAGAAGGAAATTAATTATTTTGCAAATTTTTCGTAAATTTTTTTAGCACTACTAAAATAAAAGCAAGTAAAATTAAAATAATAAAAACATAAAAAAAATTGGCTTGCTTACGTTTATGAGACCCTCACTTAGCTTAATAACTTTTACCGAAATGTAATAGATTTGTCTAAGGTTTTATTGAGCCAATCCACTCAATCCTTGACACTATCTCTCAATCTTCTGTGAAAGAATTTCACACCCAATAATATAACTGACTTGTGTTAACTTCATCAGAAGATTTTTCTAAACAACTTTCAATCAAAACAATTATAAATAAACATAGCTCAAGTATTTAAACAACTAAAAGTTAAACAACGAAATACTCGAGACAAAATCGTGTCCTGGAAAAATAGTTTTGGAAAGCCTTGTGAAAGTCCAATCGAAAGGTTTAGGATATATGTGTCAAAAATGAAACATTCATTGCCAGATAATTATGATAAAAAAAATCCAAGATTTTCTTCCACGAAGATGTCCAGTAAGCTACGCTCAACCAAACCATTGGTTTTCTTGCATTGCCCACGTTGCCCACGTTTCGATGCCTCTCAATCTGGATTTAACCAATCTGGCGGTTTTTTTTTTTAACCCATGAAGTATCTTAGGCAGATCCTAATTATAGGAAAGTATCTTTAAGTTATCTACACCTAAACTAATCTCCAATTAAGTCGGGTAGATTTTTTGCAGGAGATAAAGCTCTAGCTTCAAGTTTTAAATGACTGTATACATGAAAGGGTTCGAACCTACGACCTCATTTAAACCAAGAAAGCCTCTTACTAACTCATTTATATCCTTCCTGCAAAAAAAGGCGATTTCAAAATAAAATTGTATTTGAAAAAACTCTACTAATTAGGGGTATAACTACATATTATTAGATCTTTCTAAATTTTATGTCTAGCAGGATTTTTACTGAATGTTATTATCGCTGTTGTTTTATTATTGAATAATCATAACAGTCACAAAGTCTTCTGATGAAACTGTCATAGGGCGGCGAAACATATTTTCGATGACAAGCAATAATTGGTGGCTTAAGGAACAAAAACAAGTCCTGGAATAGTTTTCGAAAGCTACGTGAAAGTCCAATCGAAAGGTTTAGGAGATATGTGGCAAAAATGAAACAGTCACTACCATAGTAATGATAAAAAAATTCCAAATTTTCTAAGATCCAAATACACGAGATAGTAATGATCCAAATACACGAGATAGTAATGATCCAAAAAAATCTAAGATCCTCAAATTTTCTTCCACGAATGTCCAGTACGTACGCTAAACCAATTGAAAAATTGGAGGAGGTTAATCATTTCTCAAATTTTTCTTAAATTTTTTTGACATTAATGAAATCAAAGCAACCAAAATTGAAATAATAAAATTATTACAAATTTGGTTTGTTTAGGTTTGTGGCAGCTTGATAACTTTCACCGAAATACAATAGATTTATCTGAGTTTTATTAAGCACTACAAGAAAAATGGCAAATACCGACGAAAATTACCGACCGAATTGGCTGACATTCCGTCAGTAATATAATTTGCCGACGGTGTAGGACGACGGAGAAGTTGGTCGGTGATATCGCAGTCGCTAATTTTTACCGACTCTTTATAGATTCGGTCGGTAAATAGTCGGTAAAGAACTTCCGATGGATCCGTCAGAGTTGTATACCGACCGAACTGTCGGTATCAATTCCGACGGAACCGTCGGGGAGTTTGAATCTATTTGCCGACGGTCCGTCGACAAAAGTACCGACGGTTCCGTCGATAATTGGTTGAATATTGCCAATCTGGCCAAAATTACCAAGTGGATCCTATTTAATCGCTGAAATGACCTACAAATCGCAGTGAATAACAGTTGAATAACTAATTAAATTTTGGATCCAATTTAAATAAATTAAAATTGATCGTAACATATGTTGAAGAGTTTTGAACCATCGGAAAATGTTTGCAGAAAAAGTCAAATGATCATAATTACAAAAAGCATTCTTAATTGTAAAGTGTAACAATTTGTTGTATTTAATTGAAAACCATATTCTAAACTACAAAAATGCTATTGTCTTGGTGAGCGTTGCTGTTGTGAGTCTTCATCTCTTGTTTGTTTCATTACGTCTATGTCATTTCTGAGCTTATGTATGACCTCCATCATAGTATTCATTGCGACCTCAAACTGAATGATACGTCGGTTGTAAGGCTCTGAACTAGATGCTGCTGTTGTCGACATAGTGGAAGAGTCCCAATAATATGCATTGGCAGATGACCCTAGGTCAAAGATCCTTCCTCGACTGTCCCTGCCACACACAGCATCAAAATATACCTGGGCCTCATCAACAGGTTGTTCACCCTGCGACTTTTGCCCAATTGTCTGTTGTATGTGATCCTATTATGGCGCAAAGTATATATTATAATTAGTATGTGGAAATTAAAAGTAAGACTAAATATTAACCTATGAAATTAACATACATTAAGCTCTCGACATTGGTTATTTACGAATGTCACACCGTCATGTTTCTTGGTGTGCGTATGCAAGAACAACTGATGGGGCGTAGGCCTAGTATCAGTAGACTTTTCCTGCAGAACAACGTCAATTAAAAATGCATCAAATTAAATGATAAGTATGTCGACAGAGTTACAACAGTTTTATGATATTATCCCATGGTAAATAAAGCAAAATTTTCAATTACGCATCAATGTTGACAGCATATTTATCCACACATGAATGAAATGTTACGCATACCACACATATAAGTTGTATGACAACATTAGCAAATAAAAATACATTGAAATATAGCAAAGAACAAATGTAGAATATAAATGGAAAAAGTTTTTTACTTACTAGTCTCTCTGCATGCTCGCGGTGCGTAATTGATCCTCCCGTGTGAACGGGAAGACTGTCTGCTCCTCCCCTCCCACGTCTGTTGGTGGAGTTACGGCCCGATATGCGCATTGCCTCGGGAGTGCTCCAGTACTCCAGCCAATGGTTCCATGTGGACTCAGAAATGTAAGAGGGTCGTTGTCCACCGCTGTGTAGCTGATTGATAAAATCTTTATAACGTATACGGGCTCGCGACTCCAATACACGAAGTATGGACCCATCGAGTTCAGGACTCCAGTAAAATTGTTTCTGAAAATTTAAGTGAAAAAATTCATGACAACGAATAAGCAATAACATATGTATGTCCGGAATGGATAGAACAACAAAAGAAACGCATATATAAGCGTTATTGTACCTCAAACTCCTGAAAGTAAAATGTCTTAGTTGCCTCAGAGATCTTCTTCCATGCATAACCCTCATGATC
>JANKOE010000003.1:1416917-1431981 GCA_026284465.1 Erythroxylum citrifolium | reverse complement strand
GCTGAAAACCGTTTCCGGCGATTTTTCGCCGGCGGGGCCCGGTAGGCCGGTAGGACCGACCCCAGTTTGACTGGACCACTTCAGCAAATATCTATATTAATTAATTAAGTAAATAATTAATTAATATATATATATATATATTAGATGATTTCGGTGATGAGCCTAAAGGAGAAGCAAATGTTGACTAAGTCAAATATGACTAAGTCAAAGTTAATCATCAACACACTTATTAAGGCAAATTAACCCACCAACGTGGGCAGCCTCCTTACCAAGCTTTCTTTGCTGTTTTAATTGGTTAAAATAACCTATTAGATGGCTTGAAGTGGTGAGAAAGTCGTGGCTTATGGAATAGGAACGAAACCTTAAGGGTTTGAGATTAGAGAATTTGATTTTCTACTTTCCTTCCACCAAGTTCACGCAAGTTTCTTTTCTCCAAGGCTTCTACTTAGTCATCTCCACTTGCTCTCCAAGGCTAAGGTAAGAGCTAGCACTCTTTTCTTTAGTCTAGCTATTCCCGGGTCAAAGGGGTTTGTCCCGGTTAGGTTTTTCGACCTCTGCGTGGATACTGTTAGAGACGGTCTACTTTGGTCGTTATGGTTTGACTGTTTATATATACACATGGATCCTGGCTTTCGGGAATCTCCCGGAACAAAAATTTTTGTTTTCCGCACCGTGTTCATGTGATGGACACACCGGGATTTTCCTACAATATGGACCATTTTTTAAAGATTAATATTTACTTGCCTTCATGGAGCAAGAACAAAAAATAATAATAAAACACAAGAAAATGGAACATAAAGAAGAAGAGACCAAAAGCGACACAGCAGCAGGTGGAGTAAAAAGACATAGTAGGAGGCTAGGATGCCAAGGAAGAAATGACAGTGTAGCAGACTGGAACGTCTGCATTTAACGCAAGTGTTGTGCGTTAAACACAGACAATGTCTACGTTCAACACAGATGTTGTGTTCTTAATGCATGCGTTTTACTTAAAACGCATAGTAACAACGTAGGTCATTAAAAGAAGAGTGAATAGGAGCGTGGCCACCAATTTTTATTCGTCACATCATGAACAGTAGTGGGAGACGAGGGCAGAAGAAAGCTTGCGTGAGAGAACAGTGAGAGAAGAGAGGGAGGCAGAGTGAAGAGAGCAACTTTTGCGGTCTAAACAAAGTAATATAAATTAAATTCTATGTAGACCAAACTAGAGGCAAGCGTACCCCGTTGATAAGTAATATAAAACGGTAAGAACCGGATATCATACCCAAGGGATTCCAACACGCAAGATAATTAAATTAAATGATTCAAAATTACTCAAATGATCGAGAATTGATTGATTTGAAAATAAAATAAAAAAAGTGAATCAAGGAAATATGCAAGGTGCAAAATATGAATTAAAAATGACTAAACTTAATCAAATGATAGAAATTAGCTAAGGTATCGGATTTCAATTGGATTAGACACTAAAACTTGTAACGGTGGGTTGGTTTATGATTTACTTAACTTAAGCAAATCGAACCCAATGTTCATAAGAATTCCTTTCTCTTCTAAATCAAAGTTATCTACTTGGTTCATAGATAATTTGAAATAAAAGGCATTCAATACAAGAAGTCTAAAATTAAGTTGGTTAATCCTAGGTATCCTCACACAAGATCCTGAGATTGGTCTATGCTTTAGTCTCAAGTATGTTGCTTGATTAATTTTTCGACAAATTAAATCCCATTGGTTATGACATTCAATCATCTAAGGCCTTAATCTTGGTGATCAAGCTAAATTAGGATATGCATTCAATCAAGCAAAAACCAATACCACAAAAATTTTCATAATCCAATATCAATCCTAACCTCAACTAAAAAAAATTACTTATACATATTCATCAATGTAACACAAATCATGGTCATAATATATATTTTCATTGATTAAGTCCACAAAAATTAAAACAAATTAAGAACACCCAATATAGTCTTCGAGAGAGACAATAGCTACTGTCCAAGAATTTCTCTTCTACAACTACTCTATTTTCTCTACCGTAGTTGTCTATCATGCTGCTAGACAATTGCTACTGTCCAAGAATTTCTCTTCTACAACTACTCTATTTTCTCTACCGTAGATGTCTATCATGCTGCTCTATTTTCTCTCCTCTCTACCGCTAGCTTTCTCCCTATCATGCTATTCATTGATGTGATGAATAAGTTAGTTGGTCCACCCTTCCTATTCACACACAACCCATTCTCTGCAGCTGCCATCCCTCTCCCTCTCATTCCTATTTATTGACATGACAAATAAAGTGGTTGGTCCACCCTCCTGTTCATGCAAAACCGTGGCCGCTGGGATTATCAGGCCTCCTATCTCTATTTTCTTGGCCAATGTTCACGTCCCTCTTTCTCCGCCACAAGCTTTTTGCCTCTTTCCTATTTATTAATGTGACAAATAAGGTTTTTAGTCCACCCTACTTATTAACACACAACCCTTCTCTTCTGTCTTGGCCAAAATGTTTACATTTTTAGGTGGCGTGGGCTGCTATGTTGTCGTTTCTTGTCCTTGCTTCCTTTGAGAAACTTTTCTTGCTTTATGCTTTTAAATGTTCCAAATCCAATATGTGCCTAAAATTAAAACAAATAACTCTTAATTAGTGCAATTTAAACATCAAATGGACAAGAGTTTAGGAAATTATGTATTTAAAATCAATATAAAATGCCCATTAACAACAAGCATGCTTGATACAAATGTGGAGACAATAACAGAGTTGTTGCAGGTTGGGCATCTGAGGTTGTTACAAATAGCCTTTTTGCAAAGGATGGAACTACTAGTGTTGTTGCAGGACTGAGTAAATTGTCACACATATTTCCTAAAGAAAGACAACTCTTGACAATTCTAGTGCAGACAATGTGGAGAATCTATACAGTAGTGCGAATGATTTCACCTCCCAATATTTAGAGCATTGTCAGATAGATTGAGCCAACATGTTGACTCCAGGTATAATTGTTGTGCAAACTGAGAGTTAGGGAACAAGGGATATCGAACAAACAGAGGACAGTGATACCCCACTAGCTATTGTACATGTCCCGAACATCCCTGGCAATTTTTGCACGCAATCCAAATCTGCAAAAAGAAAATCTTCTAGGAAGAGAAAGCAAAATCTCAAATACCTGAAATGACGAATGAGCTTTCCTATGAAGATAAAACTTCAGTAGTGCCTATAATTCTTTCATGTTGTTGCTATTATACAGATAGTCATACTATCTTTCTTAGGGAGTTTTGTTCTTAGGTCATATTATAATATAATGGTAGGCTTAAAGTCTTGAACACATTGTAACGACTTTTTAGTTTAACTATAATTACAATTCTTTTTCATTTTTCAAAAAAATTATCAAAAATATCACATCCCCCTCGATGCTAAAATCCTGCCTTAATTACTGAATTTTAGTTTCAATTTCAATTTCCTACCTTACCTCAAAGTTTAAAAGTTTTACCCAATTCCAATTTCGATTCTTTGTTAGGTCTTTCACATGAACCCTAATTACCTTGTCTACTGCTACTATCCACCATTTTCCCCAATTTCATTGCCTTTCTAAACCTATTCTCTTGTAGAGCACTTTTCGTTGCTTTAAAAATGATTCGAATATATGGGGGAGATGATTCGTTGTGTTGGATTGAAGAATGGTTATTACAATGATCGAGTATTATGGAAAGTCCAAGTTTGCTTCTTCTGCATATAAGATGTTCGATGAGTTGTCTTAAAGATATTTGACATCATGGACATCAATGGTTTCTGGGTTTCTTTGGGAATGTTATATAGCTTGCTGCGTATGCTTCGTTGAATATAATGACAATGGAGATGGAACAGAATTCTGCGACTAAACTGTTATGTTCATGTGATCAAAGTTTGTTTGTTGTGTGGTTGAATGTTCAGAATTCAACATTCAGAATGCTCAATTAATTGGATTGTATCAGGGAAGCTGAACACATTAATCAACTTCTATTCATTGAGTGGATATCTTGACAGATCAGCTGGGAGTTCTATCAAATGCTGGTTGATATTGCATGTACCAAAGACACCCTAAAGAGTAGTGATGTCATATTAGCGATAGAGAGATAGATGATCAAGGAACTTGTGCTAATTCTTTTCTGCTTTCATTAATAGGACTCGGGAATCAAATTTTTGGATTCAAATGATCCTAGAAGGCAACGGAAGTCGCTTTCGAAATTCTGCAAGGGCCCACATGGGGAATATGTTTCTGTATGCTGCATAGTGTAACGCGCAGTTCTTCATGTACGCACCCGTGATTTCCTGTCATAATACCACAAGTTGTTACACTTTATATTGTCAATAATTTTCTGCAGCAATGGTCATTCAATGGATGTTATTTCCTTACAGTATTTTTTGTCAAATTCATAATTGTTGCTTGAACTTAAAGATCCTCATAATGAATTGTTATTATTTTCCTTCTCGGCCAATGTACAAGCTTATTTAAGGAGGTTACCTGCTGAGGAAAATCGCCATCTACCATCTGTGAATTGATTATTAGCTTTGCAGCGCGGTGAAGAGGTGTAGGATCTCTATCCATCTATGTCGATTCAGAAGATAGTAAAGGAAAGTTATACTTGAAGAAGAAACTAAAAAATATACAAAGTGAAGTTGAGACATTAGTTTACCTGCCCTGCTTCTATTAGCCCCATCATAGCCCATGCTGTTTGAACCAAATTTGATCTGTTTCCTTCAAGAGGTATGTATTTCTGAAAAATAAAGAGCATTGAACTGTTAGTAGGCCGATGCTGAGGTGAAGTTAGTAGTGTCGAGGAATTCACCTTCTTAGCACATGAAAGGTAACTCTCTCCCCAACCCCCATTTTCGTTTTGTATCCTGAGAAGAAAGTCGACGGCTTTGCGCATAGCTGCACTGTCACTGTAGGTTTTGCCAGCAACAGTTAGGCCTTTCAGTGCAAACCATGTAGCATAAGTGAAACAAATTCCCCATTCTCCATACCTGTAGATTCAACAAATAATATTTCAAAGAACATGGATCGACTGCTTTCTAGTTGATTGAATAAAGTAAAACGGAGTTTTTCTGTCTCTTTTCTGTTTGTTTAAGCCAACACTAAAGAACACTACTAGAGTTGGAGAATGTACCATCCACCTTCTGAAGTTTGAGTGCTTTCAAGATACTGTACAGCACTGACAATGAAAAGGTCAATCTCCTTTCTCCTGTGCTCTGGGTATAGCTTCTTGAGCAATACTAAGGCTTCAATTGACGAGGAAGTGCATTCAGCATATTCATGCTCAATGACAATGCCCTCGAGAAATTCTATTGGGTTTAGTAGCTGAAGATATATAGATAGGCTCTTCATGGTCAATGATTGTGGAAAGATAAAGCACCAGAAATCAGTAGTGTATAGAGACTTCAGCATGTTAAAATCATACCTCCAGCCAATCTTCAGCTCCAGCTGGTTCCCAGGCTGGTACTCCTCCATTCTTACTCTGCAGAAAATCCAAAAACAAACCATTTAACAGGGTTGTTTCTGTATTTCTCTGATAAAGATACACGAAGTGCATTCTTACTTGTAGAGAAAGTAGGACATTGACAGAATTGAACAACTGCTCTGGCTCCATGTGCTCGCCAACAATTTCTGCTGGCATTCTCAAGAAAAGGAGGCAACACTGGGAAGTAGATGAGAATATAAGTATGGTACTGAGCATATAACAAGTGTTTAGTCATGCTTGTAACAAGGTTTGACACCTTAAGTCCTTCTGCAGTGCAATCAGAAACTTGCCATCCTTGATCTTGATCAGAAAAAGTCCAAGCCCCCTTAGAGGTGTGCCTATACATGCTCTTAAAGTCACCAGAAGGGTTGTCTTTCACCTTAAAAAATATATTTGGTGAAACAGATCAGCTATCATGAAGTAGAAACAAAAATTGGAATATTGGTTGGTCGCAAGGAAAAGAAGAAAAAGTTAAAGAGATGCAAAAGAAACCTGAGATTTCTTAATGTAGTCATGTCCTCTCTTAAGAACGTTTGTGATTTCATCTGTAAGATTACAAGCAAGCAAGGCCTGAATTGCAAGACTAGTATCCCACAGCTGGCTTCCAAAACTCTGCATACACATGGAAATTATTTTGAAGGATATTACTGCTTAGATGTAAGGTTACTAAAATGGCTTAAAGAAGTAACGCTCACTTGCATTTTCATTCCATCTTCTGCAACCCATAGATAGTCTGGAATCCTAGCTAGATGTTTCTTGAAAGAAGTTCCATCTGGATCTTCGACCCAGCAAGCAAGCATACATAAAACCTGTTCAATTCAAGTGACTTAATGGTCTTCTGTGTAGTAGAGATGACAAGATATACGTCTATATCCTTATATCTTTGCACGAAAACTTTACCTTTTCCACGCATCCCATTGTAATGTATCGACTATTTTCGTCTTCATAGTGGATGTGCTTCATTGTTACCTCAAGTGCCTTCTTTCTTACTAACTTGTTGAAGGGCCAACGAGTAAGAAGAGGCTCGGTGAATACATAAAGACTATCCCAAATTAAATCTTGAATCCAAGGATGTGGATGGTATAAATCCTCCTGAAATGAAAATTTTAAGAATTGACTTAAGTATCTGCAGAAAATTATATCAAGTACACAGGAATTTTCAATCAGGTATAATTCAACTCTAGCATCAACTTACTGGAGCACACTGGTGCCTTGCTTTTTTCCAATGGATTTGATTATATGGTTCAGCGAAGAGTTCTTCTCTCAATTGCTGAATGAGAGGTGTAATGGGGCCAACAAAACGTTTCCCATATAGATATGACATAGCCATGTAAGTTACTCGACAGTAGCACCACATTTTTCCTGTATTGAAGTTGGAAAAGAACATCAATATTACAGATATTGTTTTAGTTGATTTAGTTTCTTGAAACATTAAAGTAATTCTTCTCTTCAAGTTCAATTCAATTCAATGCTATTTTTCTTGAGACATGGAAGAGAACACAGGTGCTGGGATAACCGTGTCATCACTCATGTGCTCATTTGTTGATGTTCTAGAAAGATGCCTGGACACTGACAATCGTTTGCTCGAAACTCTGACAAATTCATTCTTTTACTGAAGAAAAGGGATTGAGGCACGCCTATATTATACATTGTGTAACCTTTTATATCCACTTCGAAATATGACACAATTTAATTGCTTCTCGTGTTCTGGACCCTATTTTTTCACAAGAAAAACACACTGATATACAACCATGTCTCAAACTATATGCATGGTAAAAAACTTTGACATAAATGATTTTAAGGGAGGTTAGTTGTAATATTTGTATCTTTATTATATGTTAAATCTCCTATGGTGACAGTTATATCCATGTTTTTTTAGTTTGTTCATAACTTGGCATACTCTCTAACTTGTGTTATACTACGTCTTTTGTATTTAAAAAACCATACGAGCAATGTAATAAAAATGCTCTCATTGTTCATCTTCATCTCCTGCATCTTGTGTGAGAGATAAACATCACTTTATCTTGAAACTTCGACAGATATGTCGTTCCTGTTTCAGTTAACTGTACATATACATACGTATATATATATGTATGTGTATGTATACATATACATATTTATATATGTGTGTATATATATGTATATGTATATGTATATGTATATGTATGTATACATATATATATACAGCTCTGCAAACCTGGATGCATAGGAAGGAACGAAGGAAGGATCCAAAATTCTGGAGGCATTGGATTGCATCCAGACCAGTCATAGACGCCAAGTACCTGCATAAGAAATAGTGAAAGATAAAAAACAGATTTTGAGATCTGAGAATATTTGGTTTACAGATTTTGTCATGATGAACAATAACTCAACCAGGTCAATACCGAAAGCCAAGTCTTTCCCCAAGAAGGTATGTGTGTGACACTACCATGGTTGTGGATCCACTTCCTAGCTCTTGCACAAGCATTGTCCTGACCACCATTAGGCCCCTCACCTAGAATCCGCATGCAAATGTAGTTGAAGGCTGTGCAGAACATGACGCTGTGACCCTCAATATGAAGCCCCCAACCACCGTCTTCATTCTTCATGAGAAAGCATTCGCACGAAGTTAGCATACTAAACAAGCTTAGCAGACCATTGGTTTGACAACTTCAAGCTTTTGTTGACTGGAAGTCTGTAACAAATATCAAAAATCAGTAGTACCTGGTGACAGTAGATGTATCGAAGGATTTCTCTACGATGCTCTGAAGGGAACACAGTGTCAAGGTGTCCTGTAACGTACATACATATCACCTGGAATTGAAGCAGAAAAGGAAGGAAAAAAATGTGAAACTTAAAAGTGTTTAGTATATGTGACATTTAACATTTCCAAGAAAATGTAACTCACGAAGGGAGGACCAAAGAACAAGTCTCCAGCATTTTCAGCAGGCCAATGGCCATCACTGGCCTGCAGGGCTGAGAAGAAGTGGACAGCCCTCCTCAATGCACTTGTAGTCTTCTCATATGTGATCTCTTCACCATCCTGAATTCTAACTGGAGGTATTGTCTGCTTGAAATTTTTCTCCCTTAGGAACTGCAATCAAAGTAAGATTGATATTAACAACTTGCTAAGAATATGTGTTGTCACGTTGTGTAAAGATGGGCGTTCTCTTGAAGTTTTTGGTATGTTTTTTCTAAAAAAGGCAGAAGTGAAGACACTGATAGCTCTAAGAACGTGATGAATGGCAAAGGAGTTTCTGAATGACCTAAAATACTAGTGTGTTTGTTCAAATTGTATCTGAAACAGATAAATTATATAAAAACGACCCATTTTAGTGGAATTAATGAAATTTTTTTATGTACTTACTCTTCCTGCATGGAGTCAATGCCACTGCATTCATAATCAAACACCCTGATAAAAATTTCCGATGTCTTTCTTTTACCAACTTAGGTGACTCAGTTCATATATGTAAAGAAAATATGTAGCAACTTTTAATTTAAACACTGCTTCCTCATTAACTATGATAGCCAAGAAAGAAAGAAAATGAAGGAAAAGAGTATGACTTCGCATTTATATACCTGAAAACGCCAAAGAAGGTCACTACAGGGTTTGACCTCAAAGCGATTCTTGTAAAAGTTCTGCCGAGCTTCTTCAACCTCAGCTCGTTCTTCAGGAGTGCCAGCCACAGGATCGAACTCCCATATCTGCCTACCCACGTAGTTGTTCGTACTATACAAGTAAGGGTCATTGCCACCCTCTGCAATCTTAAGCCTCCACATAGTTTTTGTTTTTCTTCCCTAAATGTTCGAAAGTTGATGCAAATTTATTGACAACTGCTGATGGTAGCTAACTTCTTTTGTAGGTGTAACAGTCACTTCCTCTATAAAGCTGTAATGGGTGGTTAGTTTAGTTTTGTTCCAAACTGCTTGAAATGTTAAGTATATTATACAGAAGAGTAGTTCAGGAACTGTGTGAGAGGAAAAGGAAGATACATTTGTCACGTTTTTACATGCCTGATCCCTTGTTCTTGGAGTTGGATTTTATAAGTCCAGATCTTCTGTCCAATATTATGATGTCTTATTGTGTCCAGTAAATCTCAGCCATTTATTTATGTGGGTCTCGCATAGGATCCGCGTGGGTCCCGTAAAATAAATAGCTGAGATTCCATGAGACAAAATAAGGCAGAGTAATATTGGACAGAGAATCTGGACTCGAATTTTACAGTGAAGGCCAAGTCAGAAGAGAAGGAATGTGCAAGGTGTAAAACTGTTCCCTGGAAATAATTTAACATGAAGAGCTTGATAATTGACGAGCAATTGAGAGCACTTATCCAAACTGTACCTCGGCACGTTGGTCAGCTTGTATGTATTTAGTAATGGTTTATCACTTGATAAAAAAATTAAAAATGTTGGATTTATGCCCTAAAATTAATTATATTTGTTATATAATTAATAAAATATTTCTTTACTTTTATATAATTAACTTATAAAATGAACTACATGAAATACATATGCCTAATAAATGAAACTATGAAGTTGTCATATAATTATCAGATTTATATAAAATCATTTTTTAAATAGAGAATAAACGTGTGAATATTGAAATCCTTATTATGGTGCTTATATAAATAATCTTTTAACTTAAGATTTCCAAAATATTAAAGGTGAAATATTTGTACAGTATATTTTACATTTGAAATTTATTTAACTTTATAATACTAATTAAAAATATAAAAATATCACTCAAAATTTTAATTTTTCAATTTGTTGTAATGCAATCTAAGCGTTAATTTTGTTAATTTTACTGCCATAGAGTGTTATATAGGTTGGGGACTCATTGACATGTGAAATTTTAATAAAAAATATTTTATATTTTTATTTAAACAAATTATTAAAATAAAAATCATTGCACCACCTACCTATTATTATTTACAATAATTTTAAAATAAAGAGAATTTAATATAAATATTTCATTTATTAAATTCATGTATTATTCAATATAATTACATTAACAAAAATAATGATAATTAAAAATAAAATAGATTTATAATAAATTAAAATATCTAATTAACTTTTATTATAATTAGTATTATAAAAAATTAAATATAATATTTCTTTTGTACATTCAAGCTACATATTTGAAGCTGACAATTTTTACTCAGCCTTAATAAGCCAACTAAATTGTTGGAAGAGATACCGTATAGTTAAGCTATTAATAAAATGGCTTTTGCCCTTCTGCTTCAAGAAGAAATAGAAGAATTTCTTGAGAATCCTATAAAATTCATTCGTTTTTTTTTTCTGACAAACGGTCAGAATTAAGAGTCAAAGCTCAATGTAGACGTTTACATTTGAGAGGGAGATTTTTGAAATTTCAAGTATAAATAAAAATCTTACATTAGAAAGATACGTAACTAGCGAGGAGCATATAAATAAAAATGATTTATAAACTTAATGTCTTAAGATTTTAGGTTGAAGTGTGGTGTGTCAATATTTACGAATATGTTCCCTCACTAAATCGATGATATAGATCTCTTATAAAAATAAGATTTTCATAAGTTCGATCGAGTTTCGATAAACGAACTCAAATCTAAGCTCCTTCGATATTAGAATATATTTGAAAAGTTCAAATTTATTTATTAAGCTATATTTGAAAAATTTAAGTTCAATCTGAGTTAATATATTAAAAAATTATATTTCTAACACTTTTTAACTGAAATTACAAAATAAAAATTAGTAAAAAATCATATCTGAGTCAATATATTAATAATCCTGCAGGTGTTATCCATGGAAGGTGAGATATAACTAGACATATATAAATGTAGTAGATATTAATTCTATAATATATGTATAATTGTAATACTGTATGATGAAGGGATCTAAGTTTACAAAAAGTTATGTACTATGTTAGTAAAATTATTTTAACATTTCTAATATTTGAGTAGTCAATGATATATTGTTAGACATTAATCTTAATATATTATTGTAATTATTTATTAAAAATTAAAGATAAATTAAATTAGTTTAATTAATTCAATTCTAAATATAATTTACTATTGTAATTTATGTTCATTCTCAACATATTTAAGAATCTAACAAGTCACACTTGAAAAGGTAATTTAATTAAGTTAAATTTACTGATAAAGTTTGAGAAGTCATAGAATCAAATATAATATATTTTATAAATAAATACCAACATTAAATATTATGTTTTATTTAAATCTAGTTGTTGTTTAATTAACATAAGCTATAAATATATAATTGAAACTATAATTATAATTCAATTAAATTATTTAAAAAGTTCGGATCCTATAATTATAGCATAAATTCTACAAAAGTTAGCACTCTTAATTAACTTTCTCCGTACTATTTATAAAATTATCTCAATAAATTAGTGTTAGTATCGGTAGAGGTCAAACATTTATATGATTATAGGAATTTGCCATCAACATTTTAAAAAATAAGTTTCACAAGCGAATTTAAAAAATAAAATTAATAATAAAGTATGATTTATAATTTATGTTTACATTATATTTTAAAATTAATTATAATATGGAATTGAAATTTTCTTAAATTTTCAAATATCATAAAATAAATTTACCTCCTTTTATAAACGTAATGAAATTTCGTTTAAATTTTCTCATCATTGTAGGCTTAAATTGGGGGCTCATTTAAATGTGAAATTTCAAATAAATTATTATATGTCTTTACTAAAACAAATTATTAATTGCACCACCCACCTATTACTATTTAGAATAATTTTAAAACATGATATTTTAATCTAAATATTTTATTTATTAAAATTTAATGTAATGATATCTAATTATCTTTTATTATAAAAGTTTAATTAAATATAATATTTCTTTCGTACATTTAAGTTACATGTTTAAATCTTAAATGCAAAGGTAAAAGGCAATTTTAAATAAACCTTTAATAAGCCAACTAAATTATTTGAAGAGATATCAGTCCACACAGTTTTCTCTGTTTGCCTTAAATGTGCAGATCAATCAAATATTCAACTTCATTGTGGTCCAAAATTCAGCACATGTTGAATTTGTTTTGTGTTGTTACTGGTTGAATGGATATCTTAAAATGGACTTCATTGCGAAATGAAAGATGAAAAGTGACGGAGATTACTGAAACCACCTCTCATCTTTATTTCCAATGCTACGGAACGTGGTGCCCACCATGCTACGGAAATGGACTAGCGAAATGGTAAGAAAGATGAAAAGTGATGAGATTTTATTAGAACAGCCTTTAATTACTGCATTTGTTCATTACGGAGGAAAAGGAATCATACAATTCGTTTTCACTGCAACATTTTTTGTGTTGAAGTTTGGCGCCTTCTTTGGAGTGAATTTTTTGCACCAAAACATCAAATTCATGCACTAAAAGATGTAAAAAGATAACTTTATCCATTATCTTTTTAAAATATTCTTTTTATACCCTTATCACAATTTGATTTATTTACATAATTTACTAAGTAATTAATTTTAAAATATATTTTACTTTACATAAAATATATCATTATAAAGATCTTATTGAGACATTTAAAATGAAACTAATATTGAATATTATATTAAATTTATTTTAATTTTTATTTATAATTTTTATTTATAAGTGGTATAAATCATTAATAAAATATGTTAAGAATAAAAAGTAAATTTGAAATAAAAGTACATAAATTTAAACCAAACTTTGATTTAAAAAATTAAAAATTAAAACAAAAAATTAAAAATTATATTTATTAAATAATATTAATTTAATATAAATATATATATTAATTAAGAATGATAATTTTATTTTAATTTTTATAAACAAATAAATCATTGTGTAAATATAAATTAATTTAGTTAATAATTAAATTATTATGATATATTATTTAAAAATTTTAGTATAAAATGATTGGAGTGACACTAAATTTGGCATAATTTTTTTTTAAAATATTCACTTTTACGTTAAATTTAGTGTAAAAATTTAGGGTAATAGATAGAGATGCCTTAGTTTAATGCATACAACGTACGTGATGGAGGTAGCTTGGTGTCATTCCAGTGAGTTGACAAGACAAGAAAGAGGTTTGCTTGTAATGAGATGTTGACATGGACACATGACTTGTCCTGCTCTTGACCTGACCTGACCTGACCTTTCAGCTCTCGTACGATAACCGTAGCTACACCATGCAAGTTAACCACCAGAGAGCCAGGGTCTTCACTCTTCAGATACTACCAGTAAAATGTAAATGTAAATAATGGACGTTTGAGACAGTATTTGAAGGCCATCTCCGATCTTTGCACCAAAATTTTGAATCAAATTTGGTGTAAAATGAAATATTTTTAGAATCTATTTATATTAAATTTAGTGTTACTTCAACTATTTTACACCAAATTTTTTTCAAAGAATATACCACAATAATTTAGTTATTAACTAAACTAATTTATATTTATATAACCACAATAATTTAGTTATTAATTAAATTAATTTATATTTATACAATGATTTTTATTTATTTATTAAAAATAAAAATAAAAATAAAAATCATTATTCTAATTAATTAATATATACTTTTTATTAAATTAATATTATTTGCAAAATATATTTAATATTATTGAAACAACAAATTAATAATATACACAAATATAAACTGATTAAATTTCTCATTTAACCAAATATAAAAGGAATGTTTCATGAAAGTCAATATCTTCTTGAAAAAAATTATGAACTTCAGTTGTTACGAGCTCAAAATAAGGCAAAAAAATTATAGCTCTATTACTAACTCATGCAGGGCAATCAATCCCCCTAAAAATGCGATTTTAACAACTTAAAAATACTCAAAACTAATTTGTTAATGCATTTATAATTTAATCACCTCCCAAAATATTTGTTAAAGTTTGTTTAAAAGATTAAAAGGCTTTTATATTAAAACTAAAAACTTCAATATTTCTTGACGAATGAAAAGACTTATGCGATAAAGTGAGATAAAATATTTATAAATGGTAAGCGTTTTAGAATATCAAATTAGCAAAGTGAAAATATAATTAATAATAATAAAAGGTAAGTATGACTTTGATGAGCTCAGATCTATTTTTATTCTTGGTTTTGGAAACTTCAACTTCTATTTATCAACTTCATAAACTATCTTCTTGAATGTATGGTTTAATTTTGTTTATACATTTTTTATTCAAAATAATAAATCATTAGTAATAATTATATTTTATTATCATAAAAAAAAGTTAGAATGTTCTTTGATTGAAATTGAACACTTTCTTTTATAATTCAATACATTATTTAATTACCTTTTCAAATATTATACTGTATAAGTAATTCACAATAGTTACATGAGATGACATATATCATTTAAAAAATCTTCAGAGTAAAGTTCGTGTTTTTATATATAATATAACATAGATGCTAGGCAATCATTGAAAACCTAAGTGCGTTCAACTTCTGTTTTTCTGTTGTAGTTTTCGGTTTCCGTTTTCAGTTTTTTTGTTTCAGTTTTTTTTTCAAATACAAACAAAAACTTGTTTGGTTAGTAATATTAATATAGTTGTATTTTTATCACTGATAATAATTACATTTTAGATAAAACTTAAAGATATATTACTTTTAG
>JANKOE010000003.1:1030872-1045761 GCA_026284465.1 Erythroxylum citrifolium | reverse complement strand
TATATCAGACATTTCATTAACTTTCTTAATAAGTGTGCATTCCTCTAAAACGACACTTATTATGAATCGGAGGGAGTGTTAAAAAACAATAAAAGCATTGAGGTTTTTTTAAAGAAAGAATATTCACACTTGTTTTCTCTTAATCTTTTAAAATCTTAAGGAGTTGGATACTTTGTAGAAGTTTTTAATATATTTGTGCGTTTTTCTCTCCAACACTTGCTGCAGTTGTAAAACCAAGACTAAAAATTGAAGGGCAAGTGCTTGTTACTTTTTCATTGCATAAAAAAGCTATATACAAAATATGAAGTCTTATACATGTTCAACCCATGTCATGATGTAAAAATATCTCAAAAATAATAGATAAAAGATGTGAAAATCTAAATGACAACATATAAAATTTAATTCTATCATAAAATTATGAGAAAATCAACTAATCTCATATTTAAACTATTTTAGCATTAATCATTTTATTAGTATTGAATTATATTGTATGCTAATTAAACAAATTGATTTCTTCATCATAAAGTAGCTAGATGCTATTAAAGATTATCAGTTCATTTAGAATTTTGATAATTATATTATATTAACTCATGTACAACATGTTTGATCTAACACAGTCTTATAATTATAAATTGAAGATACTGTTAAGTGCAAGAATAATTTCGACACTGTGTTATATGATAAAACAAATGTAAAATAATACATGACAATGAAGGCAGGTATATATTTATATCCAATTTTTTTGTGAAAATAATATTTGTCTTATCTAATAAAGTTGAATTAAACTTTAAAGGAATGATTACTTTCATTTTTCTTGGAAATAAAATTTCCCTTTTATTTTGAACAATAAGAACAATATATATTTGACTCGATATGCACGTCACCTATTCCTAACGCTTCATACAAATTACAGGGTCTTATCTTAGCAGCTTCAGATACAACAGCGGTCACGTTGACGTGGGCTCTGTCTTTACTTGTTAATAACCCATCTGTCATGGAGAAGGCACAAAAAGAAGTAGATACGTATGTTGGTAGAGAACGACGAGTAGAAGAAGCAGACCTAAAGAACATGGTCTACCTTCAAGCTATCTTCAAGGAAACATTGCGCTTGTATCCTGCTGCACCTCTCTCAGTGCCCCACGAGTCGATGGAAGACTGCACCATAGCTGACTATCACATTCCAGCTGGCACCAGGCTGTTTGTTAACGTTTGGAAAATTCATCGCGACCCTAGTGTGTGGTCGAATCCTTGCAACTTTGAACCAGAAAGGTTTCTAACAACTCATAGAGATTTGGATGTTCGCGGGCAGAACTTTGAGTACATTCCATTTGGGACTGGTAGAAGAATGTGCCCTGGAGTGTCGTTCGCACTTCCGGTTGTGCAGCTGACATTGGCTAAGTTGCTACAAGGCTTTAATTTCGCAACACCAACAGGTGAACAAGTGGATATGACAGAGAGCATTGGATTAACTAACCTGAAAGCAACGCCTCTGGAAGTTCTCATTGAGCCAAGGCTTACGCATCGCCTATATGACTAGGTTGCACTTTACCTATACTTAATTTGTCTTTGGTTCTGTAGGGAAGCTACTGTAATACTCGTGTGTTGTTCTGTTACCTAATTTGTCTTTGATGCTATTGGGAAGCTACTGTAATGCTCTTGTTGTTTTGTTGAAGAATAAAGCCATCATATTACATTTATCTTGGTGTTTTTTCTACGTAGACACTGCAAGACTCATCCCATGACGAAGGTAACAACATGTTGACTTTTCCTGCCAAGCCTAACTCCTACATTACTTCCCTTTTGTGTATGCTCCATCATTAACTCCCTTTTGGGTGCATAAGGGAAGACAATTACTAATTATATATATCATTACATTGGTCAGATTATCTACTTTTCAAAACATATGGAAGTGACTCATTGACGTCTAGTGAAGCTGGCTCAAATGATTTTGATGATAACTATATAATATTTCAAAAATTAAATTAGATCTATTTTCTTGTTTAGATAATGATATTAATAAACTTTCCTTATTGACATTCGGAAGGATCTTACCATTTTGAACAATCAGTTCCAGAAATTTTTATTCCAGCAGAGATGATGTTGAAAATTCAAAGTCAACTTAGAATTAAAACGAAACAACGGCTAGTTGAAGAAATTAACTATTTAAAGAAGAGCAACAACACTTGTGAAGCAACAAACATACATATACTTTTGAAACACTTGAGCAACATTTATATTCTTGAGAATCATATTATTTTTATTGTGTCTTAGAAAGTGAAATCACTTTATAAAGAGAAAAATTATTATTTGAGAACTTACTTTTGATTTTACATTTTATTCTTCAAGTGAGCTTTTAAAAGCTTGTTATATATTTCGAGTGTGGAAAGTTGGCGAACCTTGAAAAATATGTACTCGTGAGCTTGAAGAAACTCGTCAATTTACTACTTTTATTTTTATAGTGAAACACTCAAGTTGGATACCTAGGGGCTGGACGTAAGCTTAGGTTGTAAGCCGAACTAATATAAATTGACTGCATCCTTTTCCCTCTTCTCTTAACTTTTAAATTTTCGCATTATATTGTGTGTGTGTTTATTTCAGCAAGAGGCTTCTTCACTTTATAACAGGCTTTTTTTGTTTTCAACTTGCAAGAGGTTCTTTTCAGTTTTAACGGGCGCCTTCTGTTTTAAATCATTTTTAACATAACTTTTCATTTAACAGGCTCCTGTCGTTTAATAAGCTTTTATCTTTTAACAGGCTCTTTCGTTTATAGAGGATCCTATCGCATAACAGGCTTCTATCATTTTAATTATAGATAGGCTCCTGTCATTTCCTTTTGAATTGAAAGTAACTTGATTTTTTTTAAAAGTCACACACAATTCACTCCCCTTATGCATGTGCTTGCTTTATCATTTGCTATTAGAGAGAGGTTTCACATTTATTGTGTTTTACAGCACGTGATAAATCATGGCAAACAATTTAAGAAGTCTTGAAGGACAATTCATCTTAAAGCCTCCTTACTTCAATTGAAACAACTACTTGAGAGAGAGAATATCTTTAATTAGTGGATATCAAAATCTAGCAAGCTATCAAAGATGGAGTTACACCATTTGATATGTGCACTATCTGTAGAAGAGTACGAAATGATATCCTACTATTCTACAACAAAAGAAAGATGGGGACAAGCTTCAAGTTACTTTTGAAGGAACGAATAAGGTAAAGAAACATAGAATAAGTCTTTTAGTGCATCAATACGAAACTAATTGGATGAAACAGGGAGAAACAACCGACGAATTCTTTGGAAGTTTCAACAATGTCATCACTGCCTTGAAAAACTTAGGCAAGATATATCCAAATGACGAGCTGATAACAAAAATTCTAAGATCATTACCAAAGGAATGGAGACCTAAAGGGACAACTTTGGAAACCGCAAAAGATCTCATACAATCTCACTTAACTGGTTAAGAGGAAACTTAATGATTCATAGAGTCAAGCTTAGGCGAGATGAAGGATCCTTATACAAAAGAGGAATGACATTAAAAGCAGTTGATGAATCAAATCCATCAAATGATTATAAAAGTGATAGTGAGTTACAAATAGATAGAGATCACGAATTCAACTTCATGGTCAAAATATATGTCTGCTTTTACAAAAAGAAGCTCATGAAGAAAAGAGAAGGAAATAAGAAAACTGGAAACAATAGATTTCTATCAAAAGGCAGCAACACCAATAGCAATACACAAAATAATCAAATCATATGCTATTACTGCAAAAAGCCTAAACACATAAGATCAGAATGTCTTCTTCTTCAAAGGGACAAGAAAGAAAACAGAAAACCCAAAAAACATGCTATGACTTTAGCTTGGTCAGATAAGGATTTTGATAACTTTTATGAAGAAGAGCTTGAGGAAGTCAGCAACATTTACTTTATGGCCGAATAAGGAGATGATGAGTTATGGTTCAAAACAGAGACAAAGGAAAATCAATGGATAGTTGATAGCAGCTCTTCAAGATATATGACAGGTGAAACATCACATTTAAACTATATTGAAACAAAAAACGGAGGTAATATTGAATTTGCCGATAAAAACAAGGCAAAGGTCACTGGAATTGGTAAAATCGGTGATTCTAACTCTGCTTCTATTGATAATGTTCTTTTTGTTGATGGATTGAAACATAACTTACTTAGCGTAAGTCAATTATGTGATAAAGGTTACAAAGTTACTTTCTATGCATCACATTATGAAATAATTGACAATCTTAATAATAATATTGTATTCGTTAGTATTAAAAATCAAAACATATACTATGCTTAATTGGAAGATATATCTTCTCGAAGTGACAAATGTTTTGTCTCAATAGAAAAGGATTCACTTATCTGGCACAGAAGATTTGGCTATGTTAGCGTGAACATTTTATCAAAATTGTCCAAAAATGTGTTAGTAAGAGGACAGCCGAAATTGAATTTTGAGAGAAATCAAGTTTGTGAAGCTTGTTTAAAAGGAAAACAAATCAGAAGTAGCTTTTGTCCTAAAAATATTGTGACTACAAACTAGCCACTTGAACTCATGCACAAGGATTTATTTGGTCCTACTAGGACTCAAAGTTTTGGTGGAAAACACTACAATTGTGTTATAGTAGGTGATTTTTCCAGATTTATATGGGTTTATTTTCTGTCAAAGAAAGATGATACTTTTGAAGTCTTTGAGAAGTTTTGCATGAAAGTTTAGATTGAAAAAGGGTACGGCATTACATTGGTTCGAAGCAATCATAGAGGAGAATTTGATAACAGAAAATTTGAAGACTTCTGCAATAAAAATGGTATAACTCACAACTTCTCAGACCCAAGTACTTCTCAGCAAAATGGAGTTGTTGAGAGAAAGAACATGACTCACGTAGATATGGCCAAAACAATGCTATGCGAAAGTGACCTACCTTATGGTTATTGGGCAGAAGCCTTGTCAACCGCTTGTTATATACTCAATAGGTGTCTCATAAGATCTATTCTGAATAAGACCCCCTATGAGCTATGGTAAGGAAGAAAACCAAATGTTACTTACTTTTGAGCATTTGGCTGCAAATGTTTCGTTCTAAACAATGGAAAAGACAACCTTGAAAAGTTCGATGCGAGATCAGACAAAGCTATTTTTGGGCTACAGTATCGCTAGTAAAGGATTCAGATTATATAATAAAAGAACAAAGAAGATAGAAGACATTACAAGAAAAATGAAGCTTAGCGACGGAAATTACCAACGGAATATTTACACAATCCGTTGGAAAGCTAAGTTAGCGATGAAATTTATCGATGGAGAAACAACTGTAAGTAATAATTTGCGACAAATCACAGAATGTCCATCATAAATTTACTGACAAAAATTTTATGTAATCGTCGATAAATATACTGACGGTTATTCTACGCTCTCTTTGGTCGGTAATGTTACCGACTAATAAGATATGTTCGTCTAATTCCGTCGGTAAGTTAATGTTGTCATTACTGACGGTCATTAATTATCAATTGGTAAATCAAATAGATTTTACCGACGAACTTTGTTTTTTTGTCGGTAAAGTTACTAAAAACTTTTTTTAAAATTTCCCTGCATTAAATTTTATTCGATGATGTTATGGTTGATGCATAATTTAAACAGTTATGAATTATCTGTTGATAATATTTTGATTTGTTTCAACATTTAATTTGTTAAAACGGAAAGTTAATTGATGGTATAAAGTAAAAATTATCTTAATTGATAACACAAAAATTATTTTGTATATAATAAGTATTTGTAATTCATATAAAATGACTGCAAGTACGCTATTCATTTGGTGACCGTGGATGCTTGTTGATGTCTAAACAAAATAGTATAAATTAAATTATATCTATACCAATTATAGGCAAGTGCACCATGTCGACAAGCAATATAAATTGGTAAGAACCGGATATCGTACCCAAGGGAATTTCAACATGCAAGACAATTAAATTAAACGATGAAAAATTACTCAAAAGATCAAGAATTGATTGATTTGAAAATAAAATAAAATAAAATAAAGTAAGCAAATCAAGGAAATATGAAAAATGCAAGGTATGTATTAAAACGACTAGATTTAATCAAGTGACAGAAATCGATTAAGGTATTAGATTTCAATCGGATTGGACACTAAAAATAAAATTTTAACGGTGGATTGATTTCGAAAATACTTCACTTAAGCAAGTCAAACCCAATGTTCATGGGTGTTCCCTTCCCTTCTAAATCTGAGTCACCCACTTGGTTCATAGATAATTCGAAATAAAAGGCATTAAATACAAGAAGCCTAAAACTAAGTTCGTTAATCCTAGGTATCCTCACAAAAGATCCTAAGGTTGGTCTTCACTTTAGTCTCAAGTATGTCGCTTGATTAATTTTCTGACAAAATTAATCCCATTGGTTGTGGCATTCAATCACCTAAGGTCTTAATTTAAGTGATCAAGCTAAATTAGAACTAAATATGCATTCAGTCAAGCAAAACTCAATACTATAAAATTATCCTAATCCACTATCAATCTTAACCTTAATCGAAAATAAAAACTTACACATATTCATTAATGTAACATAAATCATGGTCATAATATGTGTTTGCATTGATTAAATCCACACAATTAAAATAAATAAGGAATAAAAAAGAAAACAAATTGAAAACATCCCCTTTTTTCGCAGCTGTTTTTCTATCGCATCACTAGCTTCGGTACGTCTTGGCCAAGGCCTTCTGGTCTCTCCACGCTAGCTTCTCCTCTTTGGTACTGTAGCTCCTCCTCCTTACGCACTGCTGGCTTTGTTCTCCTTGTTCAGTATATTTTTCCAGCTGTTGACATGCTAATGGAGAGTGTATGTGAGTAGTGTGTGTGAGTATCTCTTGCCATAGTTGCTTGCATCTTGCTCTCCACCAGCCAATAATTTTTTCATCTCACCAACAGCTACGCTTTTTTTTTCTTTCTGCCAGCACTAGCTCTAGCATTTTTTAAGGCCACCAGCTATCTTCATTGTATGAGTGGAGAGTGTTTAGTGAGGGTTGTGCGTCAATGAGGGATTGACTCCTTCAACTCCTCTTCAACAACTAACGTATATTCATCTCACCCCCAACTCTCTTGTTCTTTTTCGTTTTTTTTCTTTTTTAAGCCACCAGCTCACGTTATTCACCAGTGGAAGGTTTAACGTCATTGCTTCCATGTCTTCATGTGACACAAAAAATAATTGTTTATGGTCCACCTTATTCACGCCCATTACTTATTGAGTTGAATTGTTTTGTGCAGCCTAAAATGTTGAAGATGGTGGAGGAATTAGCCATGTCAGTGAAGGTAAGGAAGAAGAGAAGGCTGAAGGGAAGGTTGAAGGATTCCAAGTTTAAATGGAGATTGGAAATGATGATTTTAGGCATAATTCAAGGATGTATAGATCACAATAATGAAGCTCAGAGTCAGATGAATGAAACTGAAGGCAGAAAGGAAGATGGAAAAGTGAAGGAAGCAGTTGTGAAGATTTCAAGATGTCTTTGACAAGAAAAGGGAAATGCAGAGCAAGAAGAACAAGCAAGGAAAAATTCTGAAACAGAGCTTAATTGATGCAAAGAAGTTTAAGGAAGATTAATCACTTCAATTAAGAGTCATTAGAGTTAAATCAAAGCGTGGGTGGCCAGTACACTACACACTTCAATTTCTCTTTGCTGTCAACAGGATTTTTTGTTGTTAGGAATATGTTTTTTGAAGTTATTAGTTGTTGATGATGTCAAGTTTTGTTATGCTAGGGACAAAAATGCTCACTTTGTTTTCTTCAGGTTATGTATTTGTCTTTTAGTTTTTTCAATTGTTATCTAAATGTGAGAGCTAATATAAAGCTCATCTTCATTCCATTTGAAGTCTCTAAGAGAAAAAAAGAATAGAAAACATCAATACAGAATTCCAGTTCAATTTCCAATCCTTGTTATGTGTTCATTTTTGTTTTTTAGAAGCTAATCTTTAGAAGTTAAATAGCTGAAGTAGTTACATAGCATAAAATTGAGGTCTTGTTCTGAAAAAAACCAGAAGTTGGTTTCGGGTTCCATTGAGAGTGACAAACATTTTATTCAAATACACCAGTCATTTACTAAACACTTTAACCCTGTGAGTAAATGTCAATTACATTTGTGAGCAACAAAATGGCTAACAAAATTAAAGAACTCCAATAGCTGAATTCCCACATTCTTGGAAATCTTGTAAGTAGACGTGAACAGTACTGAAGGTGTTCGAAGGAAGTCTTTAACCAGTCCTCTGTTCATCAGGTAGTGCAGTGAAGGTGCATTCTTCAATCTTAGAGAGGGCATCTTCAAGAGTGATATCAGAGTTCCAAGGTTCACATAATCTGGACCAATCAAAGCCATGGCAGGTATGAATCCTTCTGTGATGAGTTTGCAAAATGTTCAAGCTAATATACCAGTGTTAATCGGTGAAAACTACAAGGCATGGGCTCTTAGAGTAAAGGATTGCCTTAGGATTAGTGATTGTTGGAATGTGGTAAATGAAGGAGTAGCAGAAGATGATGTAACCACAGTTCAAACATATCAACATCTAATAAGATTAAACCAAGACAGAGATAAAGATTTAAGGGCTCTTGTGTTCTTGAGATCCGTGGTCAGTGAATCAATTTTGTTGAGGCATGCTGGTTGTAGGAGTGCTAAGGAATTATAGGATACACTGAAAGTGGAGCATGTGGGATCAGCTCAATCATTGAGGATAAAGAAACAAGCAATTATGAGAAACTTTCAATGAAGGATGAAGAGAGTGTGTTAGCAGCAAAAACTAGATTTTTGAGTTTGGTGGAGCAACTGAAAGAATTTGGTGAAAATAAAAGCACAGAGAGATTGGTAGACAAGTTCCTAAGCAAATTCCCATTAAGGTTTGAAGTAAGTGGAGTGGCAGTTCAGTAATGACCCAGAGTTGGTGACTTTAGAGCAAGTTTTCAATGTTTTGGAAATGCATGAGAAAAGACATAGGAATAGAAGAGAAGGGGAAAAGTATGCATTAAAGGCTGAATGTTTCAAGACACTAGAAAATCCACTAAGCTATACACAGAACCTGAACCAAAACTCACTTGAATCATAACCTGCATAAGTTCAAATGCACCAGCATTCAACAAACCAATCACACAATAACCAAACCCCTCATCAGATGACTTCCTACCCTCAAAATCAATCCCAACCGAGCCATATGCAGTACCAAGTGTATCCTCAAACATAATATCCTCCACAAATACCTTACCCAAACTTCCAAAACACTAGCCAATTCCCTAGAAACAAAGATAATCGAATGCAAGGTGGAACAAGAATGACAAGATAGAGTATGTTTGCAAATTACAGGTTCTGTGGAAGAAATAATCATATAGCTAAAGAATGTTGTTGGAATGACAATGTGGAATTTGCTTATTGCAGGAAGAGGGGACACTTTAGAAGGGTATGTTATGAGAAATGGCTGAAGGAACAGTAAAATCCTCAAAGCTCTATCTTTGGCAAGCCACCTCCAATACATCCTCCACAAAGACCAAACACCTTACCAAATTTGATGTCAGCTCAATCACAACATTACCAACACTCCTCTGAATCACAAATGCACTAAGCTCATTTTGCTGGAAAACCAGAAAACACTCAACCATCTCACCTAGCTCAACATTACATACTTCAATTTCCTGTACCTCAACCACCTATGTCTCAACCTCGATTGCCTCAACACTACTTGATGCCTCAACCTCATATCTATTATCCTCAGATGACCCAGCCCAACTCATCTCATTCAAGTTTAATATACCAAACACATCATCAAACCACATAAACACCAAAGTCTAGCCTTTCAAGCCAACTACCTCAAAGTGCAAATTCGATGAACAACTCCTTACCATATCCTCAACCAGAAACCCACTCAAATACTCAAAACAACTTACCAAACATATTAAGCACCCAACCTGGACCTTCACAGACTAAAAATCAACCAAAGAAAACCATAACCGAAGAAAGTGTACTTGCGGCAGAAGTTTGTCAAGTCTTGGAAACAAATTATGCAGATACTGTGTTTGTACCTGAAGTGAAAAATGAGAAGAAAAGTGAGTGGTTGATAGATAATGGTTTCTCTAACCACATGAAAAAGAAGAAGGAGGCATTTGTAGAGAAGGATAATAGAGTTAATGCTGTGGTAAAAATAGGAAATGGAGAAATCTTACCTGTAACATGGAAAGGGGCTGTGAAGTTAGGAACAAAAGCTGGAAACACAATACTTGATTAAGTCTACTACATACTCGAGCTTGATCAAAACCTGATAAGTGTTGGCCAGCTCTTAGAGAAGATGTATAAAGTGCATTAAGAAATGTGTAGAATTTACAATGCAGAAGGTGAGCTAATACATAAGATCCCAATGGTGAATAGAGTGTTCAAAATAAGAATGGTAGAAGTAGAGGGTGCATTTGTGGCAATACCAGTGACTGAATTAACAAAATTGTGGCACAAGAGGTATGGACATGCAAGCCTTGATTATATAATTGAAATGCAGAAAAAGGAATTGGTTGTGGGATTACCTCAGCTGAGCAACAAGATGAAGAGTGTATGTGAACCATGTGCCAAAGGGAAGAGTCATGTCTTACCCTTTCCAATAAGTGACTGGAGAGCCACAGAGAGACTACAATTGGTGCACACTGATGTTTGTGGACCTATGGATACACCATCAGCTAGAGGGAGTAGGTATTATATTGAGTTTATTGATGATGCATCGAGATATTCGTGGATTTACTTTATGAAAAGCAAAGATCAAGTATTTGGGTTGTTCAAAGTATAGAGGGCTGAAGTTGAAAGTCAATGTGGAAATAAGGTGACATGTTTGAGAAGTGATAGAGGAAGAGAATATGTTTCGAATGAAATGAAGAAATACTTTGAAAGGGAAGGGATATTCCATCAATTTTCTGTAGCATACTCACCGCAACAAAATGGAGTTTCAGAAAGAAAGAATAGGACTATAGTGGAGATGTCGAGATTGATGATGTTTGGGATGAGAGTACTAAGGAAATTCTAGCCTGAAGTATGCTTTACAGCAGTGTATTTGCAAAACAGATTGAAGACCAGGTCATTGAAAGAAAAAACTCCATTTGAAGTCTGGTTTGGGTTAAAGCCGAAGGTGCAACACTTAAGGGTATTTGGATGTATAGCCTATATGCATATTCTTGAAGCTAAATGAACTAAGTTGGATGAGAAAGCAATTAAAGGAGTCATGATGAGATATAGTGCAGAGTAAAAAAGGTATAGAATTTATAATCCAGAAACTGGAAAAATGAGGGTATCTAGAGATGTGAGGTTTGATGAAAATGAGGGATGGAATTGGGAAGAGCCAATTGGTAGAAATTCTGGAAGAGTAGAGATTGAACTTATATTAAATGATGTGAATGTTGATGAGTCAATGGGAGAGGATGCGGATAATCACAACAATTCTGGAGGTGATGGATCTTAGGAAGAGATAACTCAATCGGATCCACAAAGCTCCAATGAGTCTGAAAGTGATGGAGCTCAGGAGGAGCTTTTACCAAATCTAGAAGATGATGAATTAAGTTCAGATTCACAAGTGGAAACATCAAGCTTGGATAGTGCCCACAAGACAAGAGACTTGGCCTCCATTTATGGTGAAACTAACCCTTTGTTTGATTTCAGGTACAATATTGTTGATGAAGAAGAAACAAATGATTCCTTGACAATTGTTGAATGTGCATTGGTTTCAGGATCAGAACCGAAGTCATATAAGCAAGCTGTCAAGCAAGGGGTGTGGCAAAGCTCAATGGATGACAAAAGAAAGGCCATTAAAGAAAATGGAACTTGGCTGTTTGTTGATTTACCAAGTCCAGAAACCAAAGTTTTAGATTCGAAGTGGATTTACAAGGAGAAGTTGAATCCAGATGGTTCCATCAACAAACACAAAGCAAGACTTGTAGTGAGGGGATATAAGTAAGAGTATGGGGTAGACTACGCAAAAACTTATGCACCAGTAGCGACATTGGATACTGTGAGGTTGTTATTGGCTTTGGGAGCAAATAATGGATGAAAAGTGCATCAAATGGATGTGAAGAGTGCATTCTTCAATGGAATGCTAGATAAGGAAGTATATTTAAGGCAACCAGAAGGTTATGTGAATAAGGGACAAGAACATAAAGTGTACAAGTTGGTGAAGGCTTTGTATGGCTTGAAACAAGCTCCAAGAGCTTGGTACTCGAGAATTAACAATTACTTGATGTAAAGTGGATTCAAAAGAAGAAAGAATGAAGCTACACTGTATGTTAAAACTTATGCTGAAGGGAAATTGATATTTTCATTATATGTTGATGATTTGCTAGTGATAGGCACCAAAGACAAGCTTGTGGAAGAATTTAAGGAATCAATCAAATCAGAATTTCAAATGACAGATCTAGGGAAGATGAGGTACTTCTTAAGTCTAGAAATACAGCAAAGAGAGGATGGGATCTTCATTCATTAAAGGAAATATGCTGAGAAGTTGATTGAAAAATTTAGTTTGAAGGATAGTAGTGGGATGACAACTCCCATAGAGCATCAGCTGAAGTTGGAGGCTACAAAATTAGGTGAGCAATTTGATGTAACTTGTTATAGAAGCATGATTGGATCTTTAATGTACTTAAGTGCATCAAGGCCAGATATTGCATGTGCTGTGAATATTTTGGCTGGTTTTAATCATAATCCTTCGAGACATCATGCATTGTATGCTAGGAGAATATTGAGATATGTGAAATATACTGTTGACCATGGAGTTTGGTATGGAAGAAGGGAAAATGTGGAGTTGTATGTATTTAGTGATGCTAGCTATGCTGGAAATGATGATTGTAAAAGTAGAAGTGGGTATTGTTGTAGTTTGGGGACTGGTATTTTTGCTTGGAGCTCAAAGAAGTAGAGAGTTGTTGCCTAATCCACGGCAGAGGCTGGATATGTAACTATAAATATGACTGCTAAATAAGCTCAATGGATGAAGAAAATTCTGATGGATGTAGATGAATTGAAAGAAAAATGTGTGACTATCTATTGTGACTCTAGTGGAGCAATTTCAATGGCTAAAAATCCATCCGATCATATGAGAACCAAGAATATGAAGGTGAAGTATCATTATGTTAGGGAATTGAGTGAAGAGAAGGAGATTAAGATGGCTTTATACAGGACAAGCCTTTAGCTCACGGATTTGTTCACCAAAGCCTTGCCAAGATGAAGGTTTGAGTCCTTAAAGAAGATGATAGGTATGTAGGCTCCACAAAACAAAGGAGGAGTTGTTCGGTTGAATTGTTTTGTGCAACCTGAAATGTTGAAGATGGTGGAGGAATTAGCTATGTTAGTGAAGGTAAGGAAAAAGAGAAGGCTGAAGGGAAGGCTAAAGGATTCCAAGTGTAAATGGAGATTGGAAATGATGATTTTAGGCATAATTCAAGGATGTATAGATCACAAGAATGAAGTTTAGGGTCATATGAATGAAGCTGAAGGCAGAAAGGAAGATGGAAAAGTGAAGGAAACAGCTGTGAAGATTTCAAGATGTCCTTGACAAGAAAAGGAAAATGCAAAGCAGGAAGAACAACAAGCAAGGAAGATTAATCAATTCAATCAAAATTCATTAAAGTTAAATCAAATCATGGGTGGAAGTACACTACACAGTTCAATTTCTCTTTGTTGTCAACAGGATTTGTAGTTGTCAGGAATTTGTTTTCTAAAGTTATTAGTTGTTGAAGATGTCAGGTTTTGTTATACTAGGGACAAAAATGATCACTTTTATGTTTTGTCAAATTAGGAAATGCTTGTCATAGCTTTGTCTTTATTTTTCAGGTTTTGTATTTGTCTTTCAGTTTTTTCAAATGTTATCTGAATGCGAGAGCTAATATAAAGCTCATCTTCATTCCATTTCAAGTCTCTAAGAGAAAAAAAGAATAGAAAACATCAATACAGAATTCCAGTTCAATTTCCAATCCTTGTTATGTGTTCATTTTTGTTTTTCAGAAGCTAATCTTTAGAAGTTGAATAGCTGAAGTAGTTACATAGCACAAAATTGAGGTCTTGTTCTGAAAAAACCAGAAGCTGGTTTCGGGTTCCATTGAGAGTGACAAACATTTTATACAAATACACCAGTCATTTACTAAACACTTTAAGCCTATGAGTAAATGTCAATTACATTTGTGAGCAACAAAATGGATAAAAAAATCGAAGAACTCCAGTAGCTGAATTTCCCACAGTCTTGGAAATCTTGTAAGTTGACGTGAATAGTACTGAAGGTGTTCGAAGGAAGTCTTCAACCAGTCCTTTGTTCATCAGGTAGTGCAGTGACAGTGCATTTTTCAATCTTCGAGAGGGCATCTTCAAGATTACTCTCCAACGCCAGCTGCTTTCTTTCTTTTCTTCTCACTATTCAGTGTCCACACCACCAGCTTTCTACGTGATTTTAGGATATTTTTTTCCACCTTTTACACAAAGATGATGTCTTCTTGTTCTTCTATCTACGCTACCATCCAACTTCTTTTTGGTTTGATGTGTATTGAATGTCAAACTTTGCTTCATGCATAACCAAAATCCTTCTTTTTCTTTTTGCCGCCAACTACCCTTTGCTCTCTTTGTTTTTTTTAATGTTTTATCCTCTTCTTCATAAAAGAGCCATAGCTACTACTATGCAAAACGTTAACGTTTATTTGGGTGGCCAAAACATTAACGTTTAGCTCTTGCTTCCTTTAATAGCTTTTCTTGCTTTAGGCTTTTAAAGCTCCCAAAATCTAATATATGCCTAGAATTAAAACAAATAACTCTCAATTAGTGCAATTTAAACATTAAATGGACAAGAGTTTAGCAAATTATGTATTAAAAATTAATACAAAATGTCCATTA
>JANKOE010000003.1:924993-958568 GCA_026284465.1 Erythroxylum citrifolium | reverse complement strand
TATTCAGCCAAATCGAAAGCTTGAAGATAACAGTACCAAACGTAAAACCAGCTACTAACTCAAAACTCGACAACAGGGCACTGAAAAGCAATTGAAAACGCTAACATATAATTGAACCAGCACTTAAAGTTTCGACTGAATGATAAAGTGAAGGGTTTGCTTAGAGAGAGAGGGCTTTCTATAGAGAGATAGGAGGAAAACGAAGATGAAACAGAGGAGAGAAGAAGAAACGTCAAGAGAAGAAAATATCGTGGGAAATGAAAAGAGAAGAAACTAGCGTGGGAAATGAAGGCGCGCGTTAATTAATGACACAAAATTCAAATGTCAATTGCGACGTCTTTTTTAACAAAACGTTTTGATTCTTATGTTGCGACGTTTTAATAAAAACACGTCGTAAAAAATATTAACAATTTGTGACGTTTACATAAACGTCGTAAAATATCTATACTTTTTGTGACGTTTTCTAAACGTCACAAAAAGTTGTTACAATCCGTGACGTTTTATTTATAAAACGTCGCAGATTGTATATATTTTTTGTAGTGACATTTGTATCTCTGTCTGGAAATCATTTATGCCCTTCTCTGAGCTTGGATTTCCTTGTTTTATCACCGTCTTAGTTCCATCCTCCATCACTCCAAAGTAAACTTTATCAAGCCCACCAACACCAACTATTGCCTTTTCATCGAAATTCTATGTCGCATTATGTAATTATGTAATGTGAAGAATATTCCAAGACGTTGATTAGAGAAGTGATTAAAGTGACCACTCTTGCTTTTCTTGGAACCAAGGACGCTTGTTCTCCTAGAGCTGCTTTTGCTGGACATCAAACTCGATTGACTGGAGTGGAGTGGTCGGAGCTATGATGAGAAGCTATTACATCTTTCCTAATCTTAGGCCTCTTTTGCCATCGATCAAAAATTATTCCAAGGAAAACATAACTGTCACTCCCAGGCCTACTACTGCAACAGTTTTCAACTTTTTTGGGCCAGATGATCCATCAACACCAAATATACCAACCAAGCTCCCCTATGAATTTCTCATCTTTATGACCTCCAGACCATTCAGAATAGCATTAGGTAAGCCTGAATTGATGCCAGAAGCAAAGTCAACCTGAATCCTGATATAACTATTCTCCATAGATGCCCTATTGATAACAAAATCCGTGTAATATGTAGTAGAAAGTGCATTGTTGATAGAAGAGAGGTCAAGACTAGACGTGCCAATCAAGTTGTTTATATAAACATCGAAATACAAATTATTAAGTGCCTTGCTCACAATGTCACAAAAGTGCATTCTGATCAAATAGTTGAATCCTGGATGAACTCTCATTTCCTAACTGAGATTGAAAATTGGTTATAGTGTTTCAGATTCTGCCATCTCATCTGCAGTTATATAAACCCAGTTCCGAGCAATGTAAGGAGTTATGCCTCTCTTCAGATATTTTACAGCACTAGGATCAAAAGACACATTTTGAGTCCCTTGTGGAAAGGTATTATATGCAAGATCAGAGAACCATGTGCTTGACAATGTATCATTACCTGAAGTTATCACCGGACCTCCTATGTTCAACCGATGAAAAACCTTCAATGCATGCTTGGACAAGCTGTTGAAAGTGCCTCCCTGAGGGATTGTGGAAGCTGTGTTGGAGACGAGATCTTCAGGGGTGGAGACAACCTCAATGGAGTTGACAAATGTAAAATATTTCTTCGTGGGCTTGAAGGTGAGGGTTAATCTGTCACCGACGACATTAACCAGGTATTCCTTGAACACCAACATTTTATTCTCTGCCACACTGAATTCTGCTAAGGAACAAACTTGTCTGTGATGACGCTAAAAACAATAGTGGTTAGATTGTATTGTGGATGAGGAAGAGGGTAAAAGGCCAGACGAATCTAGTGCAACCCTTGACAAAAGATATGAAAGCTAAATTTTGAATCACTAGGCAATATCCCCACAGCGCAATACAAAGGAAGAGCTGTTAATGGAGTAGAAGAAACAGAGGAGAGATTGGAAGGAATGGAATCAACTAAAACTTGAACATCTTCATTATTGGTGGTTCAGTCGGATCCTGGCGGAACGGTACATTGTCATATGGATCCATCGTCTGGCTATCTCCTGTGAAGATCTTCGCGTGGAAACTCCTGCAAAATGAGAAAAGGCTTGTCGGGGGTGAGGTCCCGAATAGCCCCTCCAACGCTCAAGTTAGGCTTTTGGTGAAGGTGGGGTTCGTAGAAGGTAGAGAGAAAATTAGGCTTAATACGGCATACCTCTGTTAAGAGAAGATGGTACCTTATATAGGATTTCTTGATAGGTTGAAGTTTCTGCATCCCTTACGTTCGTGCATGGGGGGCCTCCACTTGCTGACGGGCTGTGGATGTGGGTTAAGCCCAGATTATTCTATGGGGTGAGACTGATCGATCGGCCTGTGAGGTTGGACTCAGGCCCAAAATACCCAAAGTATCCGACCTAACCAAGTACTAATCGGTATTTAAATCCGGTACAATCGAACATCAGTTTTGTACTAATTTTGATATGATACGGTACCGACCGATAAGTATCGGTATCCAAAACACTGAGTTGAAGGGTCCCTTTCTAATGTCTCGGGTAAAAGTATGGATAACAATAAGAGTAAGACATAATCTAAAATTACTAATTTAAATTTTAGTTAACAAGATTTGAATTTAGAAAAATTTGTCTAATTCAACCGGCTCTTATTTGAACCAGGAAAAAAGGATTTGCAGTCTCCGCCTTAACACTCCACCATGCCACCAAATAAATAACACTATTTTGATAAATTATACTAAAAATTATCATTTTGATATCAAGTTTTAAATTATTTAAACTCGATTAAATTAAATTTTGAGTTGATTTTAAATCGAGATAAAAAGGTCACATGGCTCAAGTTTAACACTATCCTTACTTAATTCACACGGATTTATTTAGGTCATTTTATAAATTGTCTATATCTTAATCAATTTTATAAATTCAAAGTTTTATATATAATTAGAGATATAATATTCTAACACAAAATTTTAAGATAATAAATTATAAATCTTACCTTTGTATATAATCCATTTTAAGTTTTAAAAAACATACATCTATGTAATTTAAATAAATAAAATTCATATTCTTTAAAATTTTTGAAAATTTCTTTCTAATTTTCAATTTTTCAGTATTAAAATTTAGCTAAAAATAACAATGAAATACATGTTTCATGAATATCACATTTGTATTAATCAAATGTTATTTTAATTGTCTTAATTGACATAAAATCTTTAAAAGTATAATTGATTAAGAATAAACTTACAAATATCAATCAAATCGAATAAGTCATTTTATTATAAATTATTGACTCATCAAATAATATATTTAAAATATGTAATTTGCAGGCTATTTTATGTACTCGATAATTTCTTCAATAAATTAGCCTTGATTAGTTCTTTGCAATATTCCCTATTGTCAACCTCTATTCATCCGTTAGTTTTATCCGATCAAAACCAATGGGTGGGTTGAATTTTAGATTATTATTTTTTTTCACGTCTTGGTTCGGCCTGAAGTTCAAATATGTTAAATAACATGATGTTATTTTAAGTAAAATGATGTTTTTAAATTTTAAATTAAAAAGTTAATTGGGTTGATTTAAGTTCCATTGGATCTTTGGTTGGTCAAATTGTAATTGCATATTGTTTAGTATATTTTAAATATTATTTAGCATAATATTTAACTTTTTTACATGTTTTAATATTTATTTTAATATTAATTTTATTTCCTACAAGAAAATGAGACATTTCTATAAATTATTTCTTACAAGATGATTATCTAAAATTTCCTACAAGACGGTACTTTGCATATTGTTTACTATAAAAAATTTTATTATACAATAAAATATAGTTAAAATTAATAAAAGTGTTTTTTATTTTTATATTGCCAAATAGTCTACTGTACGAAGCTCTTTTTAAAAAGCTATTTTTTTAATTGACAGCCAAACAGTCAACTAGCTTTTAAAATAAAATATTTTCAGAAAAATTCTACTGATAAAAGCTCTACTAAACGAACCTAATACTAATAAGTGACAACAGAAACAAAACAAATGGCATACTGACAAGGAACAGAAATGAAATTTGAAAATTTCACGAAGTAGCTGAAGGGCCCCTTTCTAATGTCTCTAGTAAAAGTATGGATAACAATAAGAGTCAGACATAATCTAAAATTACTAAATTAATTTGAGTTGGTAATATTTGAATTTAGAAATTTTGTCTAGTTCAACCGATTTGAACTAGGAAAAAAGGATTTGCAGTCCGCCTTACCAGTTGACCATGCCACCAAATTAATAACACTATTTTGATAAATTATACTAAAAATTATTAGTTTGATCATATGACTTTGAACGCGATTAAATTAAATTTTGAGTTGAATTTGAATCGAGACAAAAAGGTCACATGTCTCAATTTTAACATTATCCCTACGTAATTCACACGAACTTATTTAGGTCATTTTATAAATTGTCAATATCTTAATTAATTTTATAAATTTAAAGTTTTATATATAATTAGAGATATAATATTCCAACACAAAATTTTAAGATAATAAATTATAAATGTTACCTTTGTATATAATTCATTTTAGGGTCTAAAAAACATACATCGCTATAATTTAATAAATAAAATTCATAATCTTTAAAATTTTTGAAAAATTCTTTCAATTTTCAGTTTTTTCAGGAAAAATTTTCTCTTAAAATTTAGTTAAAAATAACAATGAAATACATGTTCCATCAATATCACATTTGTATTAATCAAATGTTATTTTAATTGTCTTAATTTATTAATTTAAATCAAATTTAATTAATTTGGATCTAGTTTAAAAACTAATTTGAGTTACTATAATAATTATATTTAATTAGTTTAGGTTTGATGTTTACACTACGTGTGCTTCGTCATTATTTTTTAAACAAAAACTAAGATAATGATTTTTTGAAAAACTAAAAATTAAAAAGATTTTTTTCTAAAATTTTAAAGATTAAATAATTTTTGTAAGTTTTATTAAACTATAAGATATGTAAAATTACCATTTATGTTATCTTTGTTTATCAAATTATTTTAACAAAAACTATTTTACAATTAAATATAATTACTTTAATGAGATTATAATAAAATCCATCCATTTCATTTACTTTTCTCTTATGGGATAAATAGGTTTAAATTAAAATATACTATAAATCCACCAATAAATACAATATATCATAAAATATATTATGAATTTATTATATCATAAATTTATAAATAAAAAAGTGTGGTAAATTTATTATTTATTTCTTTCTTTTATGCACCATCTTTTTTCTTAAAATAAATTGTTTCACCATCAAAGAATTATCTGAAAGTAACAAAAACCTAATGTAAAAAATAATTTATAAAAAGAAAATAAGCAGTAGAAATTAATTCTATACAACACTTGTAAGGACTCCATAACAGGCTAGTTTAGTAGTAATCAGAGTCATCTGTCCCACGAGAATTGGCTGCAAAATCATCCCTCATGTTCATGCTCGACCTCTGAACCATCCGCACCAATGTCTGAACCACCTCCGACATTGGTGGTCGGAACTCAGGCTCCGCCTGATACAAGTCATACAGGTCATAACATAAGGCAGGCTCACCAACCATAACCGAACAACAAAGTATCACCGTCTTTTCATCAAGATAGTGAAGCTTTTTTAAGCAAAAGAGAGTTTTGTCTGATACCTGTACACAGAGGGCGATTATGTCTGCGAAACGAGAGATTGCTTTGGGAGGGTATAGTCCACGCAAGGCTGGATCGACCATGTTAGCCAATGCATCAATGTCATGAAGTTGAGGGGTCGCCCACCTCACAAGGCATTGTTCGGATTTTGACTTGGAGCTGCAGCAAAGTTTAGTTGGTTATGGAGATCACAGACACTAGAGAGATGGACGTGACAGAGATATGAGAGCTAGCTCTACCTATCGTATGGCATTCGACCTGTCAGCAATTCTAGCATGACAACTCCAAAACTGTAGACGTCACTCTTTATGGAATATGCAGAAGGTTTTGTGCACTCTGGAGAATTATATCCTATTCCAAGGTTCTTGCTTGTGTGCTGCAGAAAAAGATTAGATAGAGGTTGAAACACATGAAATATTTATACCAAAAAAACTTAGTAAACTTGTGTTTTTTGCAGATGGTTTTTGTTGTTTTTGTACTCACATCATGGAAGTTTTTTTGTAGCTTGATTACTGAATTTAGATTTTGATACTATAGAATCTTAAACAAGCAACAAGCTGATGTGAAACAATCATTAAGATTCTTTTGTAGATACAAGGCATGTTCTGTGTCTCATCACAGAGTTATTAAAAGAAACACTAAGTACTCACATCATGGAAGCTATCAAGACCATAGTCAGAGAGATGAGGGTTGAACTCAAGGTCAAGCAAAATGTTGGAGGACTTGATGTTCTTATGGATGACAGATGGAGCACAAACTTCGTGGAGGTATCTGAAAATTTAAAGAAAAATCAGAAAATCTCTACAGGTTCCAAGTGATCACGAAGAAGAAACAAGATTCATTTAACTTGGAAATACTGAAAATTTTTAATTCCTAATATATATATATATTACTCACTCAACAGCTCGTGCAGTTCCTAGAGCAATTTTAACTCTGGTATTCCAAGTTAGTGGGTTACTGAAGTCATCTGACATGTGTAGGAAGTCATGGAGTGATCCATTCCTGAAAAACTCGTACACTAAAATGTGATGATCCGATTCTGAACAATAACCCACAAGTGGAGCAATGTTCTTATGATGAATCTTTGAGATGTTCGATACAATCTTTGAGAATTCTTCTGTGCGATCCTTCTGAAAATGTGACTTGTCAATCTTTTTGACAGCTAGAACCTGATGAACAGATCAGTGTAACAAAACCAAGTATCAGATACTGTCAGGAAAAAAAGAAAAGAAAAGAGAGAGAAAAGTTGAAGCATTTCTGGTTGGCTAAAACCTACCTTCCCGTCAGGATATTTAGCTTTATAAACACAACCAAGAGATCCCTCTCCAAGAAGACGACCTGCTGCGAAATTACCTGTGGAACTCTGCAAATCTGCTAAAGAATATGATACAGCAGGAGTGGATGTGTTTCTTCCTGCATTCAGACGGTTCTCGAACTCTTTGTCACTGAAATCTTGAACAACATCAGTCTGTTGAGGCTTGTAACCAATGGAAGGAGGTTTCTTCAAAGTTTTGATGTCAATGGAAACTGATGATCTGGGAGAGATGTCATCTGCTAGAATCAAAGTTAAAGTGTTAAATACTTAGCTAATAAGGAATTTCGTGTCTTTTACCCTAATACGGGGAAAGCCAACTGTTACCATTGAACCCTTTGCTTATGGGAGCGCCATGTTCACTGGACAGTTCCTGTGATGCAAGAACTTTGAAGGATCCCTTATGGCTAGTCTTTTCTTCATCAAGAAAATGTGAAGTTGCAGAAGATTTCTTCTTGAACATCAGAATACCAATAAGTGCAGCCACCACCACTATTGCCGCAATTATTAAAGCTATAGTCAATCCACTGAATCCACCTTTTCCATTCCCATCTTTGGAATTGCTTCCATTACTGCCAGAATTATCAGATCCAGGTCCCCAAGAATTTCCTCCAGTCCTTCAATGATACAGTCACAAACTCAGAATCGAAACTTGTTAAGAACTGCATCATCAGGAAATGAGTTTAGTTTTCATACTCACTTCAGTTTATCAATACCCTTTATTGAAGCAGGAATCGACCCTCTGAACTGGTTGTTCTCAACGTTCCTGCCAGTATATAGTAATCATCAGGATTTTTCTTGCTGACAAGTTCTTAGTCTGATAATTCCATAATAAAGAGCACAAGCAAGACTGCAAGAGGGTTAACAGATCGTGTATTTGAGTGTTTTTGTTTTCTGGTTTACTTACAGATCTTTAAGAGGAAGACGAGCAAGGACATTTATTGAACCAGTGAATTGATTGTTTTGCAGGTACCTGAAACGTATCATTTTCAGATCAAAAAACAGAAACTCCAATTAGGCAAAATGACTGTGTTTTGAAGGTTATTACAATGTTTCAAGTTTTGAAAGTGATGAGAAACTCTGTGGAAGGTTGCCTTTCAGTGTGTTGAAGGACAGATCCCTGCAAGAAAATTAGGAAAGTTAGTTATCTATCTAACCTTAATTTGCACAGAAGAAACCGATGAATTTTCAGGGAAGAAAATTGGATGTATTAGATGTCAAATCAAAAGCAAGCTAGCTGAATCTAAATCTTATTAGTTGTTTTAACCTCACAAATTTCTTAAAAAATAAAATTAAGATTAAACGAATCCAGTCTGAAGTTAATTAATAAAATTCTATTTGATTGATGTCAAATCCAGTATGCGAAAACAAAAAATGAGTCTCAGGAATACTTGGCCTGAACCCATCCGACCTGACCTAAACCTACTTGAACTCAACCTAAATTGGTCCAAGCCCTAGTTTTTATCTAACTCCAGGCTGACATATTTCCTTCCCTAACCAGAACATTTAGATACCAAGTTAGTCCTACTCACAACTTCTCAAGTTTTGAAAGCTTCTGAAACATATCACCCAATTGTCCATTGAGGCTATTGTGACCAATATCTCTGCAAGAAAAGCCAGAAACCAATGAAAAATATGGGACACCACAACAAAAGGATTGATGCAAAGGACAAGGAAGCTCATGCTTACAGGTACTGAAGGTCAGTCATCTGCGAAATTGAATAGGGCAATGAGCCAGTGAACTGATTGTTAGAAAGATCTCTGCACATCAAGCTCGTGAAAGTTAACAGATTTTCCTAAATTACTTCCATGATCATACATTTGATGATGATTACCTTGATGTTATAGGCAAGGACTGTAGAGAAAACTTACAGGTTAACTACATTTGGAGGAAGCTGATATGGGATATCATTCTTCAGGTTGTTCTTGCTCACATCACTGTACTATGACAAACGAATACAGAAGACATAAGGTCACAACAATTTGAACACTTGAGAGCATGTTTTTACTTTACAATTTGAGATAACCTTACAAGGAAGTGACAGATTTCAAGTTCGCAAGCTGGTAGCCAAGTGATCCAGTGATTCCAAGGCCTGACAGTTTTCTGCGGAAGTTTTTTAATGCCATTAATGGAGAGTTCAAAAGATCAGATGATCCTTGAACAGAAAAAATGTTGTTAACATGAAGAATGCAATTACACTTCTGGCACCGAAGATCCTGAGCATGTAATCCCTTTCCAGGAGTCATCACAGGGATCTCCACCACTTGATTTCCAACCATCAAGTTGTGAAGGAGAATTTAAGCTGTTAAACATCACGTTAAGAGCAGAAACTGCAACACAAAACACAAAAAAAATCAGAATCTACAGATGCGATGTCCTTTTTTCATGGTTATTAGATTAATAAGAAGACGAAACACATCTCCCTCTTCATCGAATCTCCAATCCTAGTCCTTTCAGGTTACAAGACACGCGGTCAGATCTAGACCTACATAAACTTATATTCATCCTCCATTAAAATTGCATGCAGGAACATGAAGCTGCAATCTACAAACTTGAAAAGTGCGATGTTTCACGTACCATCATCGGAATCTGTCTTTGAATGGACCAGGCTGGTCAGAAACACAAGACAAGATACCAAGATCCCAACAAGACAATGGTGCATTTCCAATGCCAAAACAAAATCTATTAGAGAATTCAAAAAGAAAAAAGAACTTGCAGACAGCTCTGAGAGAGGGTTTCTGCAGAAAGTGTATCAGAATTCAGCCAAGAAACACGGAGGTGTAGGGAAAGAATCAATCGTTCTCAATGAATTTTTCTTTTCCTTGCATTCATTTTCCTTCTTCTGAGGTTGTTAGAAGGTGTTGGTTTCCATTGAAAATGCTACTTACTATATTTGATGGTTGATTGAAACCACCTAAAGATCAGAGACAGAAATGGAATATTGCCCATTTGGACACAGACAAAAATAGTAAATCATGATTCAGATAGAATGAGACTATGCCAATGTTCATGATCTGTTACTATATTTGTTTCTTTCCACGAAGAAGTTTTCAAGTGTTAAGTTTGGTTTTTAACACTTGCATGTTGGTTAGTTAGTTAGTTAGTTCGTTGCTCCACCAACTGCAAAATCCAAACATATTATTTCTCTTAGTTCCTTGTCCTTAAAATCTTAATCCTTTAAAGTCTTAACAACTGAATCCGCACCTAACAGCTTTTAACCGAATGACAGATTTCCTGATGTCTCGGTTTCTTCTTGTTCTTTAACGTAACAACCAAGACCACCCACTTATAGATATTGTCCGCTTTGGGTTGCCCATCAAGTCAAGACTCTTACGGTTTTGCTCTTCCTGTACCTAGGAAAATTCATCTATGGGAAAGAGGTATCCATACTCTTATAAGGCGTACTTCGTTTTCCTCTTCAACTAATGTGAGATCTCACAATCCACCTCCCTTAAGACCCAGTGTCCTAGCTGCCACAACGGGTCGAGAACTGACTCTGATATTATTTGTAACAACCTAGACCATCAGCTCACAGATATTGTCTGCTTTGGATTGCCAAACGGGTTAAAGTCCTCACGGTTTTGCTCTGCCCACATCCAAAAAAACGCGTCTATAGGAAGAAATATTTGTACCCTTATAAGACGTACTACATTCTCCTCTCCAACCGATGTGAGATCTCACAATCTACCCCCCTTAGGGCCCAGCGTCTCCACTGACACAACAGGTCAGAAACTGACTCTGCTACCAACTTCGTCACAACCCGAAACAAGCGCATGACCGACACATGGGACCGAGATTCTGAAACCCTAGATTACATATAAGTCTACCACTAGCGATAAAATAAATTCAAATCTTAAGAACGCAGCAAGTTCATACAATACAATAATAATAGTGTGCGTTAGAAAGAAGTTTTACAACTCATGAAATCATGTCACTACGGACGCTACAATACAAGATAAATGAAAATAAAGAAAGAACATACACAAATGAAGGTAAGTCGTAGTGAACACGTCACAGGAGTCACTGCTGCGAAACTGGTGGTAACTAATCTGAAAAAAATAAAGTTGAGAGGAGTCAGATCTCGCTGAATACGCTCACATCGTCCTACGATACCCAATGCTATGCGCACAATCATGCATAAACATCAAAATACATACATATCATACTATACATCCAATCACATCAATAACACAAATAAATTGTGGAGTATCTATAGGACCCTAATTTCCAACCTCACAACTCTAAACCTCGAATGGTTGCGGGGAGCTATGCATCACCAATGACCCAACTATGCTCCTATACTCATGTAGCCGTAAGGCTCTCTTAATCCAAAGGAGATGCAGGGAGCCAAGCATCACTAACAGACCAGCCCTTGCTCAAAACGTTCAAAGTCATAAGCATCACAAATAAGAGTTCGATCGGAAGTCAAGCATCAACAAAATCGGCCCATAACATATCTCAATATCATAAACAAAACATCTCATAATCATAATCAGTGCGCATCTGATCCTAATGCATACCCATTAGGTGGCACGCCCTACAGATCTTTTCTTCCCAACAATCGAACATAGCAATACATATCAAATTATTAAGCATGCAATTTATCAAGTAAACATTCAGTTATGCAATGACTAATGTATGTATGCGATACTTAACCCAACACATTCACTCAGTTAATTCAATATAAAGGCTTATACTAAAGCAGATACGCATTTATGTATATACGCGTTCGCCATATAAATATATATATATATATATATATATATATATATAGATATAGATATAGATATAGATACACATGCAAATGAATGTGGTTATGTATTGCTATATGCTGTCATCTATACCAGCATTGAACAATATTCATTTACTGGTACAACTACGGTAACAGTAAGTCGGTATGAACTTACCCGGTAACCGAACTCGTCCGTCCGAACCTTCCGATGGGGTCCTGCTCCTGATATACCTCTTTTTCCATCAATTAGTGGCGATCCAGGCGGCAGCTAGCGATGAGACCATAGGGCTTTTGTTCCTGACATCGAGACGAGTCGAATGATGGTGGTGGGGACTAGCAACAACCACCGAAAGCGACGGATAAAGATTGACATTTTTCGTCAATTTTTTACCTCTATTTTTGCAACCATTCCGGCAACAATGGTGGCTGAAATGGGTATGGTTGTGACCGGCTCGTCGAGAGGAAGAGAATGGTATATAACACTATTGTTATTGTATTGCATAAACTTTCTGCGTTTTTGGGGTTTGAATTTATTTTGTCTCTAGCAGTAGGCTTATGTGTGATCTAGGGTTTTGAAACCTTGGTCTCACGTGCCGGTCACGCGCCTGTTTTGGGTCGTGATAAAGTTGGTATCAGAGCCGGTTCCCGACCTATTGTGTCAACGAGAACGATGGGCCCTAAGAGAGTGGATTGTAAGATCCCATATCGGTTGGAAAGAAGAATGAAGTACGTCTTATAAGGGTACGAATATCTCTTTCCCATAGACGCGTTTTCTCGAGTGCGGGAAGAGCAAAACTGTGAGGGACTTAGCGGACAATATCTATGAGCAGGTGGTCTGAGCTGTTATAAATGGTATCAAAGTCAGTTCCCTACCTATTGTGCCAGCGAGACATTGGGCTCTGAAGGGGTGAATTGTGAGATTCTATATCAGTTGGAGTTGGAGAGGAGAACGAAATATGCCTTATAAGGGTACAGATACCTCTTCTCCATAACCACGTTTTTTTGGATAGGGGAAGAACAAAACCATGAGAATCTTGGCTCGATAGACAACCCAAAACGGACAATATTTATAGGCAAGTTTAATAAACAAGAAACTAGAGGAAGAATAACAGAATGTCGAATTTAACTAAACAACACCTACAGTTTGTCTTTCTTTTTCTTTTTCAATCTTTTAAGCAGACGTGAGTATGCATGCTTGTGAAATTTTATCCATGTTACCATATCAGGTTGATCCTTAGTATGAGATTGTAGCAGGCATGGTAGGGATAACAATGCCCTTGCCCGCCTGGCGCCAGATTTGACCAAAACCTGATCAACTCACACTGGGCCGGACCAATTTCCAACCACAATGGAATTAAACGAAAGATGGAATTTTGGCCAAGATCGAATGTATACATAAATATATAAACCTTGGAAGGCTGCAAATTAAAATAACTGTTACAAGTTCAATCTTAATTTTACAAATAGTTGTTCTAAAGCATAAAATGGGCAAAACTGAATCTTTATGATTTGGTGTTCAGTCATCTTTTTGTCCTCCAACTGAATTGGATCATGACTTTAGCACCAAGAAGAAATAATAAACTGGAACTCAACCTGCAAAATTGTGGAGAACATGTTCTTCCTAATGATAATAAACTGAAACTGTACAAGTTTGGCCTATTGCAAGTTCTTCACTTCATGGAAAGTATCTCACACCAAGCCTCATCAATTGAGCACCTGTGGCACTTCTATACTTCACTGGACTCATGTTTCCTAGAATCTATTAACAGAAAACTCTGATCTATAATATCAATTGCATACTGGCAAATACATCAGAGCATGAAAACTTTAAATTATCTGTATAATTATCTGTACACTTTGCTTATTCAACACAAACAACTATATACAATAACCCGTAGTTCAGCTTCTAATCGTTCTTCTTTATTCAGAAATCCATGAAATGGTCATTTAAGCTTAATAACTGCAGGCAGGTGGAGAGATTAGATCATCACGATGTTGTCCGAGTTTGGCTTGAGGAAGCATCATGCTTTCTAAACTTTGTCAAGATGTATGCCATGGCAACCTTTGCACCCAGGCTAGAGTGTCCACGAGAGAGGCAAATGACACCACCAAGGAGAAGCAAACCATTTGCCAGCACTTTTCCTGATGGCCTTCTTAAAAGCTTCTTTTGTTGTCCTTCACCAGAATGCAATCCATGCCTTGTAGATGCTGCATTAGTTGATACAGTATCTGCATCAACACTTGCTATCTCCAAGCCAGCTGGAACCTATAAGAATGCAATCCTTTGTCACATAGCTAAGCAGGGGGATTTTCTATTTCGACGTTTATGAATCATAAGTGGTTAATTAAGGTCTCATTTACAGAAAAGGTACTTCATTCAACACTTCCATTGCATCCATAATCCAATAACCAAACAATAAAGATGAAAAAGTGCCAATTGGAACCGTAACTTCATTAATACGAAATTGATATGTTATTTGCAGAAGAGATATCTTTGTAGTACACATCATGTATAGAAAACAAATTGACATGTATTAAGTCTTACCTTCTGAATAAGAGAGATTGCAGTAACAGACTGTCCTCTTTGAGGTTGCTTGATCAGAGAGTACTTGCGCAATGCACTATCCATCTTACACACATAACTCCATATACCCTTGGCAAAAGCCAACTTTGCCATTTCCACATTTAAACCAGCATCCTCTTGGTGAAACACTTTTATCTCACATGCATCTCTGTTGAGTACTGTAACAAAATAGGAAAAATAAGAACATCTTCCATTCAAAAAGAACCAAAATGGGAAGCCAAAAAATTCATCCTTGCAGCTATCAGATATGGATCACTGGATATTTATTTCAGCACACAGAGAAAACAAAAGGTAAACTGTGCCAGAGATAGAACGTCAGGAACTTGAAAATACTATACATCTATATGTGCTTAATGAGTTTTTAATATGCGAAAAATAATTAAATTCCCGAGTATTGCCTAGAAAAATTTCCGGTCTCTGGACAGCACAACTCACTCTCAAAAGTCCAAAGCAATTTCAAAATATATATGAGGATATAAATACAAGACATAATACAACTTAAATAGATATACAAACCAAGAACTTGCCTTTCCTTATTCTCCAACCAGATCTAAAGAACTGAACTCGTACATACTTCTTCTGCCTTGGTGCTGAAGGATGCAGACATTCCTAATCATCGAAGTTGAGAAAAAAGAGAAAGGAAAACAAGAAGAATTAGGGATAACGAGAAACCAAGAGTAATTAATTAAAAAAATGTAAGCAGTTATGCCATCAACTTTAATGCAACTAATAATTACTTTGGTAAAGCAATAGAATGCTCCATCTTCTCCTTCCCACAACCTCCATGCCAATATATACTCCCGAGGTGTCAAGAAAGGAAACTTTTTAACTGTACGCCCGATTTCTACACCACTAGTCATATCCACCTGCAACTGCTCATGCTCCACAACAGTCTTGTCCCACTGTTTTCTGTAATCATTATCCATATAGAAGTCCCTAAGAACCGCTAGGGAGCAATTTTCAAATACTGTCACACTTAAGTATTTTAGTGGTGCATCCTGCAAATAAGAACACAAAATACCTTGTTATTCAGACTGTCTAAAGATTGGGTATGCTTATCTTCATAAATTACTTTTGGACTTTTCATATATTAGAAATAAGAAAGCCGACCTTGGGCCTGCAGCACTTTGCAGTGTAGGATATATGATTGTTTCTCTTGCATATAACATTCTCCCATTTCTCATTCATAACCAGGTTGTCATCCAAATTTTCAATTAGAAACTTTAAATCTGATTCTAACACTATCTCTGAGATCCTGCAGGTAAAACATAACACAACCATTAGTGAACAATCACATCAATAACCCAATTCAATAACTATTATGCACAGAATGCAAAAAAATATACAATCCATGAAATCTAGTAAATCAGACAAAGCATCAAATTAAAAGAATCCAAAACAAAATTTTCAAGTCATTTATGTCTTCAGTAACACAAAGTAATCAAATCAGCCAGTAAGCACTCCAAATACTGCTCACGAGTCAAGTTAGAAGTTGCAAAACAACCCAAAGTGTACCCTCTCTGCAATCTCAGAAAATGCACAATATCATCTAACATTATTCAAGTATTATTACGACATACACTTCAAGCACGTTGGCACGTTCACAAAATCACCATATGCAACTCAACCATATATATCCTATGCTTATCACTATACGAATCAACAGTCATGTGACTGTTACTCAATTCCGATAAAGTAAGTACAGAAGTAAACGCTTGTTGCATGAAAATATCAACCCACAATAGATACAAACATTTAACCTTACAAAACTTCAGGGTTAAGGACACAAAATTTTCACAGTTATATCTGAACAGCAGGAATTGCTTCGACTAAAGAACGTAAGCTTCAAACTCAAGACAATTAGAAAAAGAAATTTAAGTGAGCCTAGACATTAAATGGAGATTAGCAAAAACGCCTCAATCAAGGGAACAAACGAAAAAAATTTGAAACAACCATTGAACATATGCAAATTCAATGCTTTGCAATACCCTCCAACAAGAGCAGAGACTTTCGAAAATCTAAACAGAAAGAATTAAAAAACTACCAATTTTTGACGAGAAACTGAATTCAGATGAACTTAAACAAAAACCAACCTAACACTATCCCCGACAATCAAATACCTGAAATCACGACTACTAGAGGCTGCATCAGCAGAAGAACCCGAGGTCAGAGGCCTTGCTGCCGAGGAGGCAGAGGAAATCCGACGTCGTTTGGAGAGAAAGAAGAACCGATGCTTGACACAGTGAAACAAGAGAATGAAGAAAAGAGCAAAAAAAGTAGTCCATCCATAACCCAACAAAAACCCACTTCCATTCTCAAGATAAATCCCAGTTCCAACCCAAAATTGTCTCCAATATTCAATCTTTGACACACCCATCATCTTCTCTGGCACACTACATCAAACCCAAAGGCACGCACTTTGGATCGCGTGGCGAGGGAGGCATGTGGAGTTTGTGCTTTATCTTAGTTCTGTTTCACAAATAATATTTCTTAAAAAGCCTTACTTAAATCCTACCAGCATTTATAAATTAACGTCACGCAAGAAGTTCAAATAAGTAACGATAATACCCTAAATATTTTTTTTTTAAATTCGAGGAAATTCTCTAGGTGACCTAAGTTAACACACTTTTTCAAAGGTTTAATTGACACGTCGTCTTACAGGCGGATCAAGCAGGCACACCTTATCATCGAGGGCTCAACTAGTTCTTCATTTACATGTAAAACTCCGATTATCCTAGGCTCTTACAAAAAAAGCTAACATAGAATCGAACTTGAAACTTAACCGAAGCCAAACCTTATTCTCAACCATTAAGTCACACCCTTCAAGAGCGATAATATCCTACGTACTAATTGAATTAAGTTTTTAACAATATATAAGTTATAAATTTAGCCTAGACATCATGTCACAATTAGGTAATTTGGACTTATTAAATATTAATATAACCTTTAAAATAATTTTTTTGAACATATTTTGAAGGCGTAATCTTTACTTTTTTTTATTTCATACTTTTAAGGTGTAATAAGTATTATTTTACTAACATTATCGTGAAACTCGTATTATTTTAATAATGTTATGGTGTAAAGTGACGTCAAAGATACCAATAAAAACTTGCTTAGACTTTTTGTGCAAATGACACCCTTACCCAAATTTTTATTGTATTTAGTGTTTATTTTCTTTGTTCTTTTGCTAAGAAACAAGTGAGAATGTCACTGGTAAGTTTTTTGTTGAGACACAAATAGGATTGATGGTAAGTTCTATTTATATCCTCCTTTAAATAGGATATTGATTATAAATGATAGATTACAATAGGAGATGGGTGGCCTAACATATTGCACCACGTAACACTATCTATGGTTGGCACTTTATTGACTAAGTAAAGAGATTTAGTTTGGAGATGTTGCTTGTAAAGAGAACTTATAGTGTAACCCAAGGAGTGTGGTTGAGTGGAAAAGACTTATTCATCTTTAAACAAAGGTTAGGATTCGATCCTTAGCTTTGGGTATAGAGTAACCTTAAATCTTTGGACCAATTGTCTCACCCTGTGAGAAGCCTACAAATCAGCGAGAAGATTAATTACTGAATCCGCCGACAATACCTGACCTAAATAAGGAAAAAAAAAACTTATAAGATCCGGTTGAAATGAAGTGTTATCAAGAATGTACAATTTTCCCTTTGTCTTTTTATTTGCTAGCAGTCTTCCTTGGTAATGGATCCATTACCAAGATTTGATTTTTTAACCTGATCATATCCTTCACTTATCCCCATCAGGAACTACACCAAATTGCTATATAAGTTCATCTCCTACAATAACCCTTCCCATTCCATAACTACAGTGTCCACATGTGCATTTTGGCACTGGAATTTGGTATCCTAACTCATCTCATAATTTTTTGTCAAGTATTGAGCTACAAACATATTACCATGATAGACCATCCACATCTCTCTCTGCATGCAATTGGCAAAGTAGAGGGCCATTGCATTCAATATATCATTTCTATAGTCTCCACAACTCAAAAGCATTTGTTGGATACAAACAAGGCATTTACAATTTCTTTTTATTTTGGTCATAGACTAAGGTATTTACCGGCGAACCCAATGACTAATCCCTTCGCTGGTTTATAGGCACCTCACAAGATGGGACAGCTGACCCAAGGATTTAAGGTTGCTCCATACCCAAAGCTAAGGATCGAACCCCTAACCTTTGGTTAAGGATGGATGAGTTTACAATTTCTTTAGATATTGAGTTTAAACATTAATCCAATGCTCATATTCTTCTAAATCCTCACAGCTGCCATCTATAATCCAAGCTTGTTTTTCCCTTCATTGCTCGAATCTATGAAAGGTAATTGTTAAAAGTTAGTGTAGTAGTCACTAACACCATGCCAAGGTGATTCAATCTTTGCATATGTACAAAATAGAACAAATAATTCTACACTAATATTCATAATAATTATTATTTTTTATAAAATAAGAATTGTATTAACCATTATTGATTCTTTTCAAAGCCTTAATTTTCATAATAATGGTTAAACATTTTATAAAATAAAATTTAATAAGAATATTCAATTTAACACCAAATTATCTTTCTTTTGAATGCATTTAAAATTTTTAATTATTATGACGTCTTAATGTTCATAATAAAAGATTAATATCTTACAAGGGTTTTGCTTCGTCGTGCTTGAGACGTCCGTTTGGCCCATACTTATCGTGAGAGGAACCGCTGTGCGGATCTTTTGGCTTATTTCGCCTCGGTCGCTGAGTCGAGTTTATATTTTCTACGGGCGCCTCCCTAGAGTCTTTTGAATGCTCTCACCAGGGACGTGCAAGGAACCCTTTATCATAGATTCTTTCGTCAGGGATCCGCTTATTGGAGCTAGTCTCTTTGTTTTATTTCCCGTGTAAAATATATATATATATATATAAAAGGGTTTGAAGTCCAATTCACAATAATAGTATGGGAAGAATGATTGTGACAACCTAACAGGAACATGACTTCGACAGATTATGTACTCACTTCTTAAAAATATATATTAAACATGTTTTTATTTTTATATCTGATATTAATTTTCATAATAATGATATGAGAAAATTTTTAAATCATGACATGATAATATTTAAAGTCAAATTCACTTCTTTACAAAACTATTAAATATTCTTTTCAATTTCATATATTTATAAAAATAGGAATTATTTTCATCTTACCAGTTAGATCTTGATTAAAAAGAGAGCTCATATAAATATGAGATTTGAAACTCAGTTCGATATGTCATTACTTAGTGATGTAAGCTTGTTTCCTCAAGAATAACTTGTGAAGAGTTTCCAATATAAACGTATGAAACGAAACAAGTAAATCTATTAACAAAATCATTAGCACCAATGACAAAGAGAATGAATGAAATGGAAAAAGTGCGAGTGAAATCGAAAGATTTCTAAGGTCAAGACCTCAGGTGTATTTTCCAGTGTCTCAAAATCCAAAAATAGGACACTGCACAGCTTTGAAAGACGACGAATGATGATCCAAAATTTACATCCATAATGGATGATGTGTTACAGCTACTACAAAAATGCAATCCCTCAAGTTCCTCCATGGTCCAGTTGGACATTTGCAACTGATCGCCAGCTCTCATGACAGTCTGTAACTCTCTGACCATGTCTTGTAATACTGTATTTGCTGCTTCCACAAAAGCAAGAAGATGCTTGGGCTCGGGAAACATTCTAGTTTAAGAAATCAAAGCAATCCTGTAGAAACTTACCTTATCCGACACAGATGGAGAGACTTTACTCAGCGCTCGCTCAAAATGAGCTGTCCTAATCGTTTGAGAGGTTCCAGCAGAACAGGTCTTGCTTTTAAACTCTTCAAGTGCAGCAGTTGCTGCTTCCTCCATCTGGCATATCATCCCAATTAGAATGTTAGCAAACACATCCTTCAAATATCCATGCAAATAAAAGCTATGCTCAATTCTTCAACTTTAAATTCACCCTTCAAAATTTTAGGAAGATTTTCTATCCGATAGAGAGTACATGAGAGAAAATAGACAAACCAATTTCATGAGATCAGCACCACTAAAATTTTGACAAGCCTCCATCTGCGCTATGGCACTCAAATCTACACTGAGGTCTATGGGCTTTTTCTTGGCAAGAGCTTTTAAGATCAACCCACGATCATGTGAACTAGGGAGGGGTACGTAAAGGAGTTTCCCAAATCTTCCTGGTCGTAAGACAGCTGGGTCCATGACCTCAGGTCTATCACCAAAATTAATGTTAACAATAATTGGCACAGGAAGAGAAATTGGGAAGGAGAGAGAGATTGTTTTTACCTGTTGGTAGCACCAACTACAATAACACCCATTCGCTTATCTGCTCCATCTAACTCTATAAGCAACTGTAAATGCAAACAATGGTATCAGTCCATCTATGCATAATATAGACACAATTAGATTAAGAATGAGAAGCATTTTCTTTCTATTACAACTTAATAACCTGGTTTAAGAGCCGTTCAACCACCCATCCTCCTTCCCTCCCGCGCTTTGTTGTCAAAGCATCAATCTAATCCAACAAAAAATTGATTTGCACTTCAACAGTAAATAAATAACCTCTGAGTGTGCAAAATAAAGATCAAACAGATACTGGGTCAAGAGAGACAAATTGCAGCACTAGTGCGAAGTTGTTTGATGTTTTCCACATAATTTGTATTAGCTTTCTAAAGATCTTTTCACAAGAACAGCATTGATATTGCAAAAGTGAGTTGAAGAAAAAAAGAATCCACATAGATATCCCCAAGGGATCGAATTTGAAGCTGTAGTAACATCATTTCCCCTGACAGGAATGGAGATTAGAGTATGAATGTGAAAGAAAAGACACATTCAAAACAAATTCAAGACCAAATTTTTATCAATAATCCAACAAATATCTTCTAAATTCAAAATGTAGCAGAAGTTCCCTCTCAAGACATTGCTTAATATACCACTGACAATCAAGAGGGGAAATAACAAACCTCATCAAAGAAAAGTATGCACGGTGAACACGTCCTTGCACGACTGAACAATGTCCGAACTGCCAGTTCACTTTCTCCAACATATTTATCCAAAAGTTCAGGACCCTAATAGGTCATGTAACTAATAAACATATACCCTTATAATAAACAGTAATGCAGCTAATGTACATGTAAAAGTATGGAGTGAGTGAGCATTTAAGGACTGACTTTGATGTAAATGAAGTTGGCTCCTGCCTCATTAGCAACAGCCTTGGCGATCAGTGTTTTGCCACAGCCTGGGGGACCATAGAGCAAGATTCCTGTCTCTGATTTCAAGCCAAATTTCTGAACGGACAGACAATTCTCAACAATTAGAAATTTAACCAGAATTTCAGAGAATAATTCAGTTGCTAAGTTGCATGGAGTAGCTTGGAAAGAACAAATTCAATAAAACAGATGTAACAACAAAGTCAGGAGAATTTTGACCGTAGAATCATGTGCAGTACAAGGACATCAAAAGTATCAAACTTGATCAAACAAACCGAATGGGCTTATAGATAAAAAACACTAAATTCTCAATCCAAAGAGAAGCAACATTAGAAGTACAAATTTTTGGTGCAAACAGAATGTTCAATGTCAAAGCATTTAGTAAACTGCCAGATCTGATAAGTTGCATTTCAAGACATAAAAAAGGTAGGGATGAAAACTAAGAGAAGTAAATAAAGGGAAATTCATACCTGATAATCTTCTGCATACTTTATGCGGCCAACTATATGAAGGTCCAATTCTTTCCTTATATAATCAAGCCCACCGACATCTTCCCATTTCACATCAGGAATAGTAGAGAAACCTTCTCTTTTAGATGAGGGTTGCACCAGCTTAGCTGCTTCCTTCGGGAGGGGAAATAAAAATATGAAGTTTGACAAGCCAACAAATAAGTGAAGATTAAAGCATTAAGACACAATTTCCATGAGAAGGAAACTTTACAGTAAGTAAATTTGAGGCACACCAGTACCAAACTCCTCAACATGTTTCTCATGGTGACTTTTATTTTCAAAAGATCACGCTAGTACAAATTTACAGAGATAATCTATAATTCCAAGATCACATCTTAACAATATCAAAAAATAAAACTTTGGTCCAAGTGCAACTACAGGAGCATCAAAATGAAGAAAGAACATTCAAAGGTCTTCTTTAATCAGAAGAGGATGACAAAACCAATACAACTTCATATTACCTCAAAATCAGCCATATTGATTGCAAGCTTCTCAATTTCCTCCGGTAACCAAGGTACCTTGTACCATTCCTCACTAAACTCAGTGCTTTTGGATTCTGTACATAGCTCAAGCTTTCTCAGTGCAATCATTCTCCTCATGGCTATATTACCAGCCTTGTTAACCAGCGCAGCCAAGTCTGCTCCAACAAAACCTGGAGTAGACCTAGCTATTTGCAAAAGATCAATAGAACCCTCAAGAGTACAATTTTGGGTAAGCACAGAAAGTATCGCTTTCCTGGCATTCTCATCTGGAGCACTTAATTGAATCTCACGATCAAATCTTCCAGGTCTTCTTAATGCAGGATCAATTGCATCAGGTCTATTAGTAGCTCCAATAACAAGAACATATCCAGGTTTTTTATCCACAAGTCCTTGATGTGAATTTGCAGCAACTGGTTGTGAAAGCCTATGATACTCATCCATGCAAGTCATCAATTGAGTTACAATCCTTCGTTCCATCTCCCTCTGTAGATTTTCTCTCTTTGAAGCAATTGCATCTATCTCATCAATGAATACGATTGATGGCGCAGACTTGTATGCTTTAGAGAAAAGATCCCTGATGTTTTCTTCAGATGCACCTAAATTTTATCAAGATGAATCCTTCAGTATGTTATTCAAAAAACCATGGTCAAAGAAAAAAAACTTACTAAATCACTTACAACAGCTCTAACAAAAGGCATTAAATTATGTTATTTGACCAACCATGGAAAAGAAGAAATCACGATAATGATCCTAACAACTACATCACTTATTTACCATGAAGAAATAAGCTAGTCAAAAATCAAATTCTAATAGAAGCAATTATACAACCAACATACCAAGCATATCCTTAATCAATAGAACAACATAACATACATGCTCATATGACTCAAATAGCATCCAACAAGTCATGAGAAACAATAATAAACATCACAATCAAATCACATCAAATTACATGTAGCGATAAAACAAAGTGAATCACTAAACTCGCAGCACATACCAGATACTCCAGACACAATTTCAGTAGCCGATAAATTATAAAATGGAATCCCCGCTTCGTTTGCAATGGCATGAGCCAACTTTGTCTTCCCACAACCAGGCGGTCCATGAAGCAAGATACCACTTATGGGATTGACTCCGAGCCGCTGTGGAACATGCGGGTGATAGAGAGGAACAAGCACTTCCACTACCAAATCCTCCAACACAGCTTCCATTCCTCCAAAATCCCTGAACCTTGGCCCTTCCTTTCCCTTAACCTCCATTGTAGCATTAGAAACCTGAGATTTCACTTTTGTAACTTCATCTCCCAATATCTTCCCTTCTTCACTTTTAGGCCTAACATTTAGCATGCTCACCTTATTTTCAGTTTTCGATTTAGTAGCAACATCCAATTCTATATTTTTCTCTTCTTTGGATGATTTGGCGGCAGGAGATGCATAACTCTCTCGTAGCAACGACCGCATTAGATCAAACTTCGGCTCCACTTTCTGGCCAAAAATTTCATCTTCCGAGGTCGAGATCGCTGACGAAGAAGGCGGTGACTCGGAATCAGAATTCGACTCAGAGGAGGTGGAAGGCCGGTTGCAAGCAATCCTTCTGGAATAGTCATCCTCAATCCGGAGCAATCTCTCCTCGCCTTCATTAAGACGCTTTTGCTTTTTCCTGGTTCTGTGTTGAACATTTAATTGTTCTTCATCATCGTCACCATCTTCCATTTTTGATTTGGATTGTAGAATAAGATGGACTTGTCTGGTAAAATTGCGGTGCTCCATGCGGCGGTAGTCATGGTGGCGTTCCCGGAGATAATGAACGATATCATCGGGGTGGGAGCACTCCTTGGGAACCGACTGGATGCGATATCTGAGTAGTCTTTGGTTTCTACCGCCAGAGCTTAATCTGTTTCCCTTTCCCATGGGTATACACGTTACATTCCTTAAATTTTGATGAGGATGACAGAGAAATCTTAAGTCATACAAACAAAGATAACTTGTAAAAGTAAACAAAATGTCTTATGCTATGAAAAGGCCATAACACCATTAGGTCATTAAAGTGAATCATATGCAAGTTCACAATGGAGGAAAATTGGTAGAAGTGAACTCAACCTCCTTTGTCAAGCTCAGATTGAGCACAGCTTCAAATTCATAGCATGATGAATCGCAATAGAAATAAGAGAGAACAGATATAAACTTGCATCTGAGGAATATTGCGATTGACGAAACAGTGAAACGTACCAGGATCTTGGGATGCCGCCTGAAGCGCGAGAGGGTTTTTGGATGTTAAATACAGAAGCTTCTAGATCGACGTCGGCTAAACAAATACGTATATAGTTATATATTTATGTAAAATAAGTTTTTAGTGGATCTCAAGGAAAATTATGTTTTAAATTTTGGAAAATATCTTAATTTTTATGCTATTATGGAGATTTTTATGCGTTTATATTTTTATGCTATAATATATATATATATATATATATATTATTTGTTTCGACAAGATTCCTTTTTATTTTTATTATCGAGCCTATGATTATGGGTCTTATTATATATCTATATATATTGATAATGAACAAAATTTTGTAAGTGGGGAAAAATATAAAAGTTGAATATTTAAATTAGGTTAGTAAGAGTAGAAAGAAAAAATTAATAATTCAAATTTTTATTCACTTTATATGTATGATAAGTTACAACTGTACATGTTATTATTAATTATTAATTATTAATTATTAATTATTAATTAACTAAGTATTGAGTTCATCTTAGCTTTACTCAAATTGCTTTTTTTTCTAATAAATTTCTTGCAGTAAAGAGTTCACCTAGATTCTTACCTAGATGATGAAACTACGAGACTCTATTGAGACAAAAATGGGCTGTCAAGAATGTAGAAGAGGTAGGATGGGCAGTTGGTCAGATTTAGTGTGGATCATATATGGACGATAGTTGGAGTCAGCGGTTTTCCTAAGATTCCCTTATCTGGGATCCTTAGAGAAGAGGATCAAGTTGGCCCTTGCGAACAGCTTGATGCACTATCTTCTATAACTGCATAATTTAAAAAAATCACCTGCCATACTGAACAGAACAAAGTCCTGAGATGCACTGCAAGATTATTCTCATTAAAGAGAGAAATGTGAGAGAAACAATGATCACAATGTCATACCGAAAGTAATCCATACATGCATAGTAAAGATGAGGAGCTAAGAATACGGCAGAAGTTGGTTTCTTATCAACATCTTTTCCCGTACCTTTTTATTAAACTGCCTGCAAAGTCAAGGTACTTTTACAAACGGAAGACGTCAGCCAGTATCTCAATGATTTCTCTCACTCAAAAGAGTAAAGAAACGAAAAGAAGACACGAATGAATCTAAAGGTTGCATGTGAAAGGTCATACTCAAAATGGCTATATTACACATGAAGCACATCAGCCCTGTAAAAACTCATAAGGACCTTATACCAGATACTGACGCACTACAATCTATCAAGAGACATCAGAATCTACCTCTCAGAAGATAACAGAAAACTATCGGAGTAAATCAAAGTTTGTGTCACATACAGCACAGTTAGCCCATTTATCTAGTGAAAATGCTGCTTCACTAACTGGTCTGAGTTGAGGAGACAGTAGGGACAGAATCTTCCAGCTTAATTCTAGCACCCATGGAACCATCAGAGACAGAACCAGCTCTCTCAGTAGCGTTTCCCTCTTTTCCAGGCTCATCTAGGCGGACAACTTGAGCGAAACTCTTGGACATCTGCTTCATGAAATCACTGGTTTTGGTGACAGCATTTAAGTGCTCATTTTCATTGGCTACACTTACTGCCACCAGACTGGCCTGTTGCCTGGCCTTGCGTTCTTGCATGACTTTCTGGCGGTTCTCATAAAAGTCAAAATCGTCAAGAATGGACATATCAGTTTCATGTTTCTTGAATATGTTCAGCATCTCAATACCCTGCTCCAATTTCACCTGCAACATCATAGTTGATAATCAGCACCAAATGAGTATCAAATTCGTTCACAGGGACCAACTTTCCCTTAAAAGAATAAACAACCATGCACCATCCCTAACTTCTACAACAGCAGGAATGACAAGTTCATAACTATAAATTTGACTCGTGGGAGTAGTAGCTAGCCACATTGAATTATAGAATAATTCACAAAGGTGATTGCAAATGGATAAACAATGATAAAAAAATGACAAGCAAAGAGATGTACATCAGAATAAAAATAGACAAAGGGAATGAGCAAATGATTGAAGTTCACCAGGGAGGCCATGTGTTGTGAAAATCAAAATATAGAGCTGCTATAGGCTCTACCTTTACTATACAAGAAAAATTAGAAAAAGTCGAACCTACCAAAAGAAAGTTCATCTTAGTTACAAACATTTTGAGTTCAGAACAGCTCAAAATTGTAGTAGGAATTACATGTTTAGGGAAATATCGAACAAACGTCTTAAGCTCATTCTCAAACCAGGGGACTCCAGATCAGGAAAAAACTCCAAGAAATAACCGACAGAATTCCTACCTCCTGTGTGTCTCGACTGTTAGTGACAGGTTTGTTGTCATTATTTTCAAGCACAATGTGGCGGAACTGACTATTGGGGACATCTTTGATAATATGCCACTTAACAGGGAACTGTCCACTCCACTTATCTTGCTGCCAGAAATCTGCACTCTTATCAAAGTCAACAGGTCCAATCATTTCAGCTACTCCACAGAACTGAGCACTGGCATTCACCTGCATGATAGAGTGAAAAAAATTTTCAAGCAGGCTCGAGAAAATGCAATATAAGAACAAGTACAAGAACAAAAATATAGAGAGAAGTCAACCAGTTTCTTCCATTATTGGGAAGGCATCAATATTGAACTTACAAACTCAAGAAGCCCAGAGACTTTTGTAGAAGTTCTAAGAACAGATTTCACTAAAAAGTAAACAAATAAGCTGTAGTTTGCAACAACTAACAGCAGTCAACTTGGTCATCCAAGACTGCAGCTAGCAAAAGTCATCACTGCAATAAGTTGATTGCTTCTACCAATTTGCAAAAGAGATACTTACTGAGAATAAGAGAAAAACTGGGCTCGGTTCCATTTTCTCTTTAGCTTCATGATAGGCAGCATCAAGTTTTCGGTTCCCATTTGGCGTGCTGGCCCAGACACCATATTTGATGCTCTTGTGAACATTATCCTCACTGTATGATTTGATAATGAAGAACTTGGCATCATGGTATTCAGTAACAAAATCTGGTCGGTTATACAATTCATCATGAACCTTGGCAGTGGTTTTGCTATTTTTGTTATGTTCATCAGAAGAACCAAGTTCAGCTGTATTTTGATTCTTGGGCTTTGATGCCCTTGGTCCACGGTTTTGCTCACTAAGGATATCAAGATTACCATTGCAGCCACAAAGGGCAACACTTCCCCTTCCCCGCCATTTACTATTTTCAGGAGAAAGCCAGCCCCGACTGTTTGTTCCCAAACTAGAAAAAGGCGCACCTCCAAAGTTGGGTCCCTGATTAAAAGATCCATGTAAGTAGCCTCTGCCATATGAGTTTGGACCAGATCCATAACCATGAAATGTTCTTTGATGTTGAGATGCCTGTCAAAAACCACAAAATCAGCAATTATATTAAAACCAATGACAACTTCATGATGGTAGCTAATAATACCAGTGCTTATTACTCACTAGTCACTGCTGTCACCTGACGCCAGGCAAGAAAATATAAGACTTTATAAGCAAAATAAAATCAACCCAAAGTGCCCATTATAACAGAGTAACCATCAATCCCCTGCAAGGTGCCTAAAAACCACACTGACACGACAAAATAAAAGCCAGCGTAAAGCCTATATATAATATGGACTACCAAGATGGTCCCCTAATGTACACTTGAAATTTGAAAACTGGGATATACTTGGTGCACAATAAACTAGCAGCCAATGGTTGCAACCAGAATTATTGTTCTACAAGTCTAAGGCTTCAATGAAAGGGCAGATGCGTTATTAGGATCAATCAATGCCAAAAGAAACTGAGGTAACTTTGTTTCTAAGTTGATAAAAGCCGGAAAGCATTAACCTTTTCAACTTTCTGCTAAAGTAGATGAACTAAAAAGCTAAAAAGTTAAGCTTTTCATGATCAGACCAAAATAATAAACAGGTAAAACACTTTAGATAGAAACATCCAAAGATGCAATTACACTAAAAAGAGAACCAACCATTCCAACATTCTGTCCAAATGAACCAAATGAGCCAATTGGCTGAGGAGAAACTGCTGGTGATATTGGAGTCAAGGGCCTATGTCTTTCAGAGGGCTTTGACCAATCTGACCAAATGCCTCCAGACGTTAATCCATCAAACCCTTGTCGTGATTCATGAACACCCAAAGTACCAAGATTTCCAGGAAAACTTCCTCCACCAAAAGATCCCATTGAAGGAGGGTAACTAGGCCTTGGTCCGAAGAGTATACTATCACCTTGTTGGTCGATAGTTCCTAAAGTATTGATCTCTGGTTGTGAAACTGGAGTTGGTGAATTGATATATGGCATACTAGGAGGACCTAGCTGTTGATAGTAAGGCGGGCCAGAAAATGGAAATTGCTGAGGGGAGAATAACTGGGCATCTCCACCTACTGAAGGCAGAGGTGTTGTCACTGGAGAATATGGCCCATATGGCATGTGCGGACTATATCCGTATCCTGGATGGAATACAACAGAAGGATTTTCGTTGTAGATTCCCTGTATAAATTCAGATGTTAGGGAAGACTAAGCAAGTCAAACTGCAAATCTGCATACCAAAGAGACAAAGGAAAAATAAACTAACAGGTGATCCAATATCCAATCCTTCAGCATTGACATATGAAGGATATTCTTCCCAATCATTGGCGGCATTCCCATAACCTGGTTGATAGATGTATTAGAAATGATCCCATTAATTAAGTATTTAAAAGATCATAAAACTGCAAGTACATCATTTTGATACAGCTAGCTTCAAGTTTCTATGACTAACCTCTATAGTAGAAGGGCTGTGCCTGAGGGGCATAGATGTTAGGTGGGTAGATGGAACGATCTCCAGGTGAACCAAATGATCCTGGTTGACCTGCATTGTCCCTCGGATGACCTATTGTAGCAACATCCTGCGTTGAATTAGGTGAAACTGACGTCTCATTTTTTGCTGTTACAGGCTGATAGGAAACCAAAAATGTCACTGCTAAAGCATTTTTCGTCACTGATCCACGGAAAGAAATCACTAAAAGTTTTAGAGTTAAGCATAACTACCAGCTCCTTCATGCTATCTGGTTCAGCAGCTTTCTCCTCTGCATCCATCAACAGTATGATCAGCGACTTTCCAAGACAGGGATTACAAATATATGACCAACCAAAGCTAAAATTGACGATAGAAAACTTGAAGCTATCAATACTCACTCCTAAGCAAAGATGATAAAAGAGAGGGGGGTAAAAAAGGAAACATTACTTTTAAGGTACAAAAGAGTAGTCTACTCGATTTGGATAATATCAAGAGTATGCCAAATTATCAAATCAAGATCGGAAGATGACAGACCAAACCATTCATGATAGAGGGAACCCAGAATTAACAAAATTCAGGGCACCGAATAACATGGGAGTCTCAGATCTCGACAAAACAACACTTATCAATCCACCTAAGTCCTGACCAAAGTCTATCGCCATTTGCACATTCTATCAAGCACTAAAGCAACAACTTAACAACCTTTAAAGGGCAAAATAACCCTCAAGAATCACCAATAAGATAGAAAACCATATAGAACGAGATGAAACTGATTGAATCTTTATTCAAAGGGTACCAAAAGAACAAAAAAAATCAACACTCGCAAACCACGACACCCACCGACTCATCGACTTCCACCGCCATAGATAAAGAAATCTAACAGAGACCCAGAATTCAACAAACCCAGACAGACTCTTCAAATCTAAATCAAGATCAAAACTTGCAAGACACCCTGAGGATATATCACATAGTTTTTATCAAAAAGAAGGCAAAGTTAAAGTTGGGTGGTTGAGGTACCAATGATACGATCTGTTACTTGTGACTGAGTTGCCGCCATGAATCAGAAAGGAAGATCTTGTGGGAAGTGGAACTGCCACTCAGAATCTAAGCAAAAGACAGAGACAGTATCTAACCTATAAGTTCAGATACTATATAAGCACAAACATCATTAAAGGGACAACCTTTTTGTAATGGATATTTGTGTATTTTCGGTCAGAAACAGGAAGAACCTTCTTAACTCCTCTGGGTTCAGTTTGTTAGCAATTTAATAATATATATATAAGGAAGGAAAGAAAGATAGGTGCTTTTTATAATGGTAAAAAATATGTGAGTTTCAACAAGTACACACAGCAGTTGCAGTGAAACGGAAAGAGGAGTTGGACAAGATCCACATGTACCTTCCCATAGCTCTAAACTCACACATGAAATAGTATCATTAACTATCACCCACATATTTACGTCTTTCCTCATCTTTTTGTCTTATCTTGTCTTTTTTTTTAATTTTACTTATAATATATAAATATAAGATTATTAAGTTTAAAAATGACACACATCTCTTTTATATTATTTAATTTTTAAAAATCACAATTTGACATTTTTTAAAATTCATACTTGTAACTTGACAAGTAATTTTAATAATTGAAATATATTAATAAATAAATATTATTTTATAAATAAAGTTTTACTTATATGCTTATATATTTTATTAGAATATAATAAAATTTTTCTATATTTATTAATAAATATTATATAAGATATTAAAATAGAATTATTTACTAGATTAATTAATAAAATTAATTTATTTCTAATTTGTATTAAATATCTAGTTATTATAAAAATATAACTACACTAGCATTAACAAGTAAACATGTTTTTATTTTTATTCAAAAATTAAAAGTTAAAATCAAGTAATAAAAGTTAAATTTTATAATAAAATAAAAGTGAAATCAAATAATTCTTAAATATCTTAAATATTACTTTTAGTCTAATGACATCACACTAAAGTAAAAAGTAAAACAAAAACTAATTAATTCTAATATTGGTTTCCTTTTTTAATTTTAAATATTTATATGCAAATATTTTTTATTAAAAATTATACAAATAAATCTGTTTGTTTTTAATATAAATTATTAATATGTTTCAACGCTTATATCCATATATAGAAAATTGAGTATATTACTTTTATCATAAAACAAAAACTAAATTCAAAATAGTTGCGGAAAAAGAAAATATGAAGTGAGACATTTAAATATAGTTGTAGTAAATTCTGATATTAGTTTGTTTAAATTTATTATTTAATTTTAAATTATTAGTACACTCTTTTGTGAACAAAAAGTTATAGATTCGAATCACAGAAATAATCTATTTATAAAATGTAAATAAAAGGCTGCATGCAATTGATAACCCTGGGAACCTTGATAATTGAAATTTGCCCTTTATCATTTGTTTTGTATACATATGGAAATTAGAATATATTACATAAACATAAACAATCCTACATTCCACCAATATAATTTTTTTTGAATGAAAATGAAGCAGTCATACTATATTAATAGAGTCAAAATGCAAAGCTAGGCATAGCCCCCATTCTAAATCAAGCATAGAATCAACAGCACGGGCAATACTATTTGGTTCACTGATTTGCGAACAAACTGAATAGTCATTGTTGGTAATAAAGACAAAAGATGTTTGCAATCTTGTACAATTGCACCAAAGTAAGAGAAGTCAAAAGTAGCAGACTGTAAAGCATTGATAAGAAGTAAAGAATCAGACTCCATAATATCACACCTCACTTGAGCTCATTTCAGCCAACTAAGAGCTTCTTGAAAAGTCAAAGCTTCGCCTAAAGCGGGATCTCCCATACCTAAAATGGTCATCATCTTTCCCATCATACTTCGTCCATTGGAATCCCGCAAAATCATACCCATACCAAATAGTTGTTGCCCAGCTACGACGGAGACATCAACATTACATTTATAACACCCCGCTGGTAGAGGGCTCCATGTAATAAGAGGATGTGGTGAAGTCGTAGTTGCCGAAAGAACATGAGCCGCTTGCCATTCCCGTAGATGTTGTCTACTGTGCTACAGGATATATTTTGGAGATGAAGAAATTTTGTTCCAAACCACTTAGATTTCTATTCAACCATAACCCATAAAGCACCATCAAAGCTTCGTGCCGAATATCCTCTAGTAGCGTTGTCACCCAGCCAAACCATTCTGTTAATGTGTTCATTCATCGCCACCCAACCAATGATAATACCCAAGTCTGCTGAGCCACAAGACAAGTTAAGAAGATATGGTGTTCTGTTTCGGGATGAGTACCACAAACCGGACAAACACTTAGAACAAACAAAGATTTTCGTTGCAAATTTACCATACATGGCATAAGAGCCAAAGTTGTTCTCCAACACATATGCTTAACTTTTTCAGGGATGTTTGCTTTCCAAATAAAATTCCAAATATCATCATTAATGTGGATGAGTATACGTGGTACCTGAAAACACTGTCTATATCCACTCTTAATAGTGCAAAGTCCTCTTCGGCCATGTTTCCAAGCCCAAACATCACTTTTCTTTTGAAGAGGCAAAGGTATTTGGTTAATTAACATGATGTCCCGTTGCTCGAAAAAGTTGTTTAGCTGCATATCATCCCACTTTTGGAGACTTGGTATAATAAACGAAGAGACTTTACATTGATCTAAACCTGAAGCCATAGGAGACACCACATACGGTTGATTAAGATCAGGCAACCATAGATGATGCCACACCAAAGTATCTTCCCCATCTCCAATACGACTATAGCAACCTCCCGTTAACCCATCTCGAGCTTCTAAAATGTTGCGCCATAGGTATGCAAGATTATTACCAAGTTTTGCGGCCCAAAATGAGGAGTCTTGGTAATACCATCCCTTTAGAACTCTAGCAGCTAGGGAAGATGGATTGTGTAATAAACGCCATCCCTGCTTGGCCAAAAAAGCAAGGT
>JANKOE010000003.1:893401-924893 GCA_026284465.1 Erythroxylum citrifolium | reverse complement strand
GTAGAGCAACTAAAGATGTAACTATAGAAGCTATTTGAGATGTTGGAGGTTTAAGTGTATGTGACATAGGTTCTAATCCAGACGTTGATGCGATCGCAAATGCAAATTCTTCTAATGTGATAGTTGTTCCTTTTGTAAGACCATTTCCTGATATTTCAAACTCTGAAATATTTGATGGTAGTAATTTTAAAAGATGACATGAAAGGATTTTCTCAAGTATGGATGTATATGGTGTAACATTTACCTTGACAAAACCAAAGCCTTCTGATAAATTTTCAAATGGAAAATACTGGACACTAGAGTCATGCCAATTAAGAGATTAGGATTCAATCATTGTTAAGTACACAATTGAAAATGTGGAAAAGAAAAAGTTCATAATTGGTAAATTTTATCATTGGGAGATGACAGATAATAAAGACATCAAATCTCCAATCAACGAACTCCATAAGCTTTTAGATGATCTCAAAGTTGAAAACATCAATCTGCAAAAAGAATTTATTGCAGGCTTATTAATTAAAAAGTGCCTAAATTTTGGAATGACTACAAATAACAACTAAAGCATAAATATTGACAATGGTCACTACCAGATCTGAATATGCACATAATTATTGAAGAAATGAATCATAAGGAGTTTCAAGCAGGTAAAGCCAAAGAGATATCTTTGAAAGCCAACATGTTAAAAAGTAACATGAGTTCCTATAATTGTAAAAGGTGCACAAATAAATAAGAATAATAGTTGTAGACCTGATTTCAAACCTAAAATGAATAATCCCAACTTTCAAAAAAAGGCTCTTGTTTTGTCTGTGGAAAGGCAGGTCATCATGCACCTTAATGCAAGAAACAAGTAAGAAATGACAATATATTAAACTAAATACAAATTTGGTTGAAGGAGATGACAACAAAATTATAGCTGCAGTTATTTCTCAAGTTAATATTATAGTCAATGTGAATGATTGGATGGTAGATTATGGTGCTACAAGGCACGCATGTGCAAATAAAAATGCTTTCACCATCTATACTCTATTAAATGAAGGAGAAGAATGATGTTATCTTGGAGACTCTCGAACAATAGTTTTTGGTAAAGGCAAAGTCCTTTTGAAACTCAAATTTGGCAAGACGCTAGCATTGGATGAAGTAGTTCATGTACTAATTATTAGAGTTAATTTAATTTATGTAGCCTTATTAGGAAAAATTAGGGTTAGAGTCTCATTTGAATTCGATAAGATTGTTATGAAAAAAATGATATATTTATAGGGAAAGGTTACCGTGATCAAGGATTATTTATATTAAGTGTTTATGAGATTATTAATGAAAATAATGCATGTTCTTCTACTTGATTGATTCTTTTGATTTATGGTATCTTAGATTAGGCCATGTTAATTTTCCTATCTTAAGGATATGCGATCTCTTGGTCTTATTTCTGCTAATGGTAATGCATGCATGAATAAATATGGCATATGTGCTCCAACAAAAATAACTAATAAATCTTATGCATTTGCTAATAGAGAATCTAAAATGTTAAGTTTAATTCATATTGATCTTGGTGAACTAAAACATTATCTAGAGGTGGTAAGAAATGTTACTTAACTTTTATAGATGGTTTTTCTAGATATGCTAAAGTGTATTTTTAAAAAAATAAAGATGAGGATTTTATTATGTTTTTATTGTATAAAATTGAGGTAAAAAACAATTAAATAGGAAGATAAAAAGAGTTTGATCGAATAGAGAAGGCGAATATGTTTTGTTTGATGACTATTGTGAAAAGGAAGGAATAATCCATGAAATTACAGCCCCTTATGCCCTTTAATCAAATGTGTAGTAGAAAGGGAAAAAATATAACTTTAAAAGAAATGATGAATACTTTGCATGTTAGTTGTTCTACTCCTAATAATTTATGGGGTGAAACTATTTTGTCTGCATGTCATTTACAAAATAAAATTCCTTATAAAATAACTGATAAGACACCAGATGAATTATGAATAGGTTACCTTTCTAATTTGAAATATTTAAAAGTGTGGGGATGTCTTGCTAAAGTAATGATGCCTAACCCTAAAAAAAATAAAGAATGTAGGCCTAAAAACTTCTGGTTGCATGTTTATTAGTTGTGTTAATAATAATGTTGCTTATAGATTTCATATTTTAAAAAGTGATATCATTGATAGTAACACTATCATTGAGACAAAGTATGCATAATTAGTTACGCTAATAATAATGTTACTTATACATTTCTTATTTTGAAAAGTGATGTCAATGATAATAACTATCATTGAGATAAAGAGTGCATAACTTTTTGAACATATTTTTCCACTTTTTTAGAAAACTTCTTGTGTGTCCACTGTTAATATTAATTGTGAAAACTTTGACAAGTTGTTGAAAAGGAGCAAAAGGCCAAGAAAAGAATTGTTGAAAATTACCCTTTATTATTTTTCGATGCAATTTCTTCTTTTGATGCACCATTTTGCAAAGAAGTCATTAAAAATAAGATTGACTTTATTTTAAAAAATAAAAGTTGGGATTTAGTAGAGTAACCACCAAGTGCTAACCTATTGGTTGCAAATGGATTTTCAAAAGGAAATTTAAACTAATGGTTCTATTGAGAAATATAAAGCTTGTTTGGTTGCTAAAGATTTTACTAAAAACGTTATATTGATTATTTTAGTACTTACACACTTGTAAGTAGAATTTCATCAATTTTGTATTTTGATTGCTTTAGCTTTTATCCCTAATTTATTTATTTATTCACAAAATTAATGTCAAAATTACATTTTTTAAAAGGTAATTTAAATGAAGAATTTATATGGTATAATCTAAAGGTTTTTACCTAGGATTGAAAACAAAGCTTGTAGATTGCAAAAATTTTTGTATGGTCTTAAACAAGCTCCTAAATAGTAACATGAAAAATCTGATCAAGTTCTATTAAGTGAAGATTTCTCTTTTATTGAAGTGGATAAATATGTGTTTATTATAGTTATTGATGGAGAATGTGTGATCATTAGTTTATATGTGGATGACTTACTTATTTTTGGTACTCGTATTAATGTTGTATGTAGTACTAAAAACTTCCTATCTTTACATTTTAATATGAAAGATACGGGGGAAGCACTCAATTTTTTCGATGTGAAACTAGCATGTACTCCTTATGATGCTAACACTCTTTTGGTTAAAAATAAAAGTGATATTGTGACTCAGCTTGAGAGATTATTATGAGTCTGATGCATTTAATAAACATTATATGATATGATATAGCTTATGATGTGCGTAGATTGATTAAGTATACTCATAATCTTAATAGTGATCATTGGGCTGCTTTAGTCAAACTAATGAAATATTTGAGAGTCACTATGAATTATGATATTTTGTATGGTAGATTTCCCTCTGTATTAGAAGGGTACAATAATGCTAACTGGATCTCTAATTCAGATGAGATAAAATATACTAATGGATATGTATTTTCTCTTGATGGAGCTGCAAAAAAAGACTTATTGCGAAATCAACAATAGAATCTGGTCGGGCTGGCCGTGCAGGGCCCGGACCCAGGTAAGACAACCCATTGGCCGATCGGTCCATCCTCCATAGAATAAGTCTTGTACCCACCGACTAGGACGGGCCCAAGCCCAATCCACACTCGCTACAACCCGTTAGCATGAGAAACCTTTCCATGCAGAGGTGGGAGACTACGTAAAGACCTAAACCTAGATATCGCTCCATGTATATAAGGTATGATCTTAGTGTGATAGAGGTACGCACTCATAAACCTAGCTCTCTAGCTTTTACGGCAACTCTACCTTCACCAAAAGACTAACTTGATCGTCGGAGGGGCTAATCGGGACACAACTCCCGACGTGCCTTCCTTTGTTTTGCAGGTACATTCACGTTGATTTCACCACAGTGGATAATCGCTTCATGGATCCGAACGGTAACACACAGCTCAGCCAAAATCCGGCAGAACCAAGTACGTAAGTAGACGATGTCTTAGTCTGCTTTGCGTGACTTATATGCCAAAGTCTTGTGAAGACTTTTTAAGTCTGCAACTACTCCTTCCAATATTAAATACCCTTTGCAATCCAACTTATACATATTATAGTGAGTGCTAACGGATTTGGGAATGCCAAAAATTTTCATGATTTGGATGAACCAAATTTAACACCGATTCTTCTTTGTTTAGTCTCACTTCTTAGCTTAAATTGAGTGTTGTGAAAGGTTTGAACCTTTATATGAGAACTCAGCTGATCTGGAAAAAGCTAGCAGCATCGTGAATAGTAAGAAAGCACTCCATTTGATTATATTTTGTGCTGGTTTATGTCTTCCAACCAATCTTTAACAAAATGAAGTGCTTTCCTGCTATTCATGTTACTGCTGGCCTTTTTCATATCAGGTGAATTCTGTCATAAATGTTCGAAAACCTTTCACAACACAAAGTTCAAGCTAATACGTGACAATAAACAAAGAAGATTAGGTGATAAATTTAGTTCATCCAAATCATTAAAATTTTTGGCATTCTCAAATCCCTTTGTACTCACCCTAATTGAGTATGAAGTTGAATCGCAAAGGGATGGGATTAACTTTTTAATATGGGAAAGAGGACGTGTAGACTTAAAAAGTCCTTATAAGTCTTTGGTAGACAAGGTCACGCAAAGCAAAGTAAGACATAATATACTAAATATTCTTTTAATATAACTGAAACACACAACCATTAATTATTGTTTGCATGTAATAATTTATAAATTATATATTTTAAATAAATTATTTATTAACTTAGCAATTTAGAGTTAAATAACGATTTTAATTTAAATGATGTTTATAGATTTTAACGCGTTTTTATTTTTATTTAGACAAGATTAAGTTAAATTGTAATCCTCTCGTTACTAAAATGCTAGCTTCGTTACCTCTTGAAAGTTCTATACTATACAGCAATCGCATCTTTATCTTTTTTAATGGGTTTTTGTAGTTATATCCTTTACATTAATGGTATATAAAAATAATTTAATTTATATTTATAAACTTCTTTATAAAGATCATTATTTTAATGGCTCTTTAACTAAACATTATTCTAATCCAAAATAAAGTTTCCAGGTCAATGTCTGAAATCAATTCTACAATTGCCCCACCTTTACTGTTGCAATCGATAAATTAATAAGAATAAAATAAATTTCAATAAGAATTTCATTAAATGCAAGATGGAGATGTCTAAAGGTGCACAACTTTATCTTAATCAGTAGAAAAGTTGTTTTTTGATAAATTTTTAAAAATATTTTTAAAATGATAATTAAATGCATAAATAAATAAAAGTTAAATATAAAATATAAAAGTAAGTAAAGAAATAAAATAAAATAATTAATCTTGTTTTTTTGAAAATTTAAAGAGCTATATTATCAAAAATTAAAATAATTAATCTTATTAAAAGGACTGGGTCATTGTCGATTAAAGTTCTTGTCACCGCAATCAATTAAAAGGTTATATGTCACTAACCACCAGAATAGACTTGTGATTAAATTTGCCAACAGCTTGTTTTCACTGGTATGAAAAACAAGTCTTTGAAACGAACCAAATTTAACACCGATTCTTTTTTGTGGTGCTATTGGTTGGCTTAGCGTCGGAGAAAGATATAAGAATATGAGTTCCCACCAGACGTTTGTAGGATGGCGACGAGTGCAGACTTCAACCATGGACCTGCAACCGTTCTTCCTGGGCTACCAGATTTATTGTATATCGGCGGAGTCATAGGCGTTTTACCTTCAAGTCGTTGGACTTATGGGGATGTTCCAGGAATCCCGTAAGTTAACTACTTCCGTCTTTCTTCTTATATTTCTTCTTAGACTTTTACAATGTTTCCTTCTGAAATTATATAATAAGATTGGATGTTAAAAAAATATTAATTATATAACGGACCAAATTTAACACCGATTCTTTTTTGTTTAGTCTCACATCTGAGCGTAAATTCAGTGTTGTGAAAGGTTCAAATCTTTAAATCAGAACTCAACTGATATGAAAAAAGCCAGAGCAGCATCATAAATAGTAGGAAAGCACTCTATTTGATTACTCTGTATAACCAATTTTAACCAAATGAAGACCTATATTGTTGAAATATTTTTTATTTTTTCCTTTTTTTCTCTCTTTTCATTTATAATAACTTTCTTTTACAATTTTTCTCTTTTTCTTTATTTTTTTCTTTGTTACGTAATTTTTAAAAACTGTCTCTTACTTACTTTCTTTCTCTTTCTTTCACAATTTTTTATATACTTTTAAGGTGATTAAGTAAATTAATGAGCAATTCACATAAAAAAAGAAACATTCAAAAGTGAAACAATTGATATAATTAGTTGAAACAATTTTATTTTTAAGGTGAGACAATTATTGTGGTAAAGTGAAGAAACTCACCCCAAGCACAAATATTTAATTATGTGAACCAAATACGTGTTTGAGATAAGACAATTTTTTTTAATGTGAGATAAATCACTTAGAAAAAAAAAGATATTCATTAGTGTGCAACAGTTTTAAATAAGTGGCATAATTATGTGTTTAAAGTGAAAGAAATGCCTTAATGTTATAATACAAATGATCAAGAGTGATGCAATTAGATTAATTTGACAAAACAAATTTTCTAGTTGACTTAGGAAACTGTTCCAATAAAGTGAAACAAATGACATAAGATAAAAATACCTAAGAATAATATAATTGTTAAGATATATGTTATGATATCTTATAATGTAATTTTGGGCATTATTTGAAATTGGGCTTAGTTGGACTTATGTGAGAATCTTTCAAAGATAAGGTTGATTAGGTTTTAAATTCTAATCAAAATGAGATTTAAAATATAGCTGGAGAATTTAGAGTTATCTTGGATGATACTTTGTAACTGATTTTGTGGGGATATTATCCTGATGTATTGTTGATTTTTCTGTCAAGGATTATGTGATTTTGGTGGGTTGTAATGTTGTTGATTGTGCGTGATTTCAACAATTGCATATTCTCCAATTTTTGAACGACTATTGAAGGTTGTCTTAGTGGTCTAGTATGTGGATTTTGGCAGCTAATTTCCTCGGTTGTGATTAGTGGTGTGCGAAAATACCAAAAGTTTTCGTGATCTTTGCAGTTATCATTCTTAGTCGATGGTGTGATTTTCATTAGATTGATTAGGTATCGATCGTATGTATTTTTGGTGGCTGTCATTAGTGGCAGTGGTGTCACTAATGACACCACTCCTATTTATACTCACATGAAATAAAGAAACATATAAATTGGCAGGAGTGAGAGAGAGATAAAGGGAAAAAGAGAGATAAAAATAGAAGGGAAAGAGAGAGAAAAAAAGAGAGGAAAAGATAAAAAAAAGGAAGATAGATTTAAAAAAAAGTAAAAGACAAAGAAATAGATTAAAAAAAAGGAACAAAATAAGAACAGGTTAAGTCCACGAATGTCCGTGTTCAGAAGTAATCACTCGGTTTAGAAGTAGACAGGTTATGCCGTTATGTACATTAGTGTCATAAAAAGTAATTTTAAAAAAAAGAGATGATGTAGACCTCCCTAGTTTTACTTATTTTAAATTATTTTTTATTTTTATATAACTAAAAATATATTTTATATATTAAAAACTCTTTAAAAATACTTTTACTTATTAACAAGAAATATAATGCGATTAATTATTAGATACGTGACGGAATTTGTTTCAGGAATCTAGGACTTGTAACAACTTCTATTTACTTTTCTTGGCTTTGAAAATTTTGCAAGAATTTAGGTTTACGTCTTTCTTCTTAAATGTCTTAGTTTTTTACGATAAGTCTTTCTATAATTTGAGTCAAATAATTTTATAATAGATTGGATGTAAGGATTTTATCAATAGAAGGAGACTGGTAGCTACAAGAGGACAGGCTTAACCTCGACTTTGCTATTGACCTGGAAACGTTCAAAATCATTCTCATAAAGTGTAGACTTTGTTGCCATGCATGGTCCTACACTCTTTTCAGAAGTTGCTTGGAAGTTGGCCACTTGACCTGAAATATAGACGATTAACCTTTAAATTTTCTAGGTTGTGTAAGATTTGAACATTTTATCGAAACTCAACTAATCTGGAAAAGGCAACAGCTAGCGTTATGAACGGTGCGAAAACACTTGTTTTGGTTGCAGAAATATGGATCTACTTTGTTCTGCTCTCAGCTACTTTTGGCAGCTCAACTATGGACAAAATGAGCAACATGGAAAATCCAGGTAAGCTTTACATAAATCCTGCAGGGCTTAATTGCAACCTGTCAGGGTTTTATATCTAGTTAGCTATAGTGAACCAAATCTCCAGCTACGAGCTTAAAACTGTTGGCATTCTATTTAGTGAACTAATTTTACTTGAGTAAAATGGCATATTTAAATTCCTTTAACAACTTCCTCAGGTTTTATAAGCATAGACTGTGGAGTAGACGCAGATTATTTCGATGAGGACACGGGAATCGAATTTAAGTCAGATTCAGAATTCGTGAGCACTGGAAAAAATCAAAATGTACAACCAGAACATGGTAGTTCCAATCCCTCTTTTGGAAAGCAATTAGAAAACTTAAGAAGCTTTGAGGAAGGAAGAAGGAATTGTTATACCCTGAAACCTGAGCAGGGCAGACATAACAACTACTTGATCAGAGCTTCCTTCTTGTATGGAAACTATGACGGCAAGAACCAAACCCCAACTTTCAATCTTTATCTTGGAGTTAACTTTTGGGCAAAAGTTGATTTTACAAAAGCAACATGGATGGTTTATGAGATTTTGCATTTCTCTTCAAGCGATACAATTGACGTGTGTCTGATAAACGCTGGAAATGGTGGAGTACCTTTCATTTCAGCACTGGAACTACGGCTAGTAAACAGTTCTAGCTACATAGATCAGTCTTTTTCGACGTTGCAAACTGTTTGGAGATTTGATGTTGGCTATTCATCCACAATCAGGTATGGTAATCAAAATTGCAAATTCTTGGTATACGTGATATATTTTTTGTTTGGTTTAAGGAAAACGCTTATAAGTATTAATCCAACTAATACACAGATATGATATGGAGCGTTTATACAAGTGTCTCTTAAACGATAGAATATTGTAGGTACAAGGATGATCGTTACGATCGCCTGTGGTGGCCACTGGATACAAAATACCCATATGGAACTACCGATTGGGGCTTTGTCAATTCGTCCATGTTGGATATTGGAATGCAAGAGAACAACGATAACAATAAAGTGCCAGTAGAAGTGTTCAGAACTGCAGCTGTGGCAGGGACTAATCAGAGTTCGTTGAGTTATGACTACAAAGATGATCCCTGGTATGATTTATATGTTAACTTGTACTTTCTTGAAATTGAGAAGATTTTGCCAGGACAACGAAGAAAGTTCAAAGTTACGATAAAAGGAGACGATTATGGGGCTTTTACACTTGAGAACTCAAAACCCCTCACCATTCGTTCCAACAAATCCCGAGGAGTGGTCAATTTTTCTATCAACCCAACAAAGGATTCTACACTTCCACCAATCCTCAACGCTTTTGAGATTCTCCGAGAACGCAACCTATCAAACCCAACCACAAACCAAGCGGATAGTAAGTCCCTATGTTTACAACTTTACATTTTATTTATTTATTTATGAGACACTCTTTTTGTTAGCAATAGTAAACATAAATATTAAAAAATAAAGATGAGTGTGATAAAATTAACTTTGCTGATTTATGTCTTTTCATATTTAGAAATTAAATATATTTAATTATATGTAAATATGTTAGTATGATAAGAGCTTTTAAATATTAAAAATATAAACATAACTTTTCTTGTAGTATTTTATATAGAGTCGAGTAATATTATGAATGTAGTGTTTTTTTTGGAAAAATTATAAACCGATTAGTGTTGTTATAATAAAGGTATGTCTGGTGTCTTTTCATGTTTGAAAACACCTATATCCTCTTCTTTTACAATTAATAAAGTGATATCAAAATCACTCGTTTAGATTTTAGAATTTTAAAAAAAAGACACTATCGAGAAGAAATCTTCATTGAACGTGTTCTTTAAGAAGAGAAATTTGCGGAAAAGGCTGTTTTTAATATTGTCCTTTGGTTTGTAAAGAAAAAAGATAACTTATCAAGAAAGTGTCTTATTATAAAACTCTACAAAAGGTTACGAATAATAGAAGAGATCTTCAAAAGATGTGAGTTTAAGAAGAAATCTTCTTTAAAAAATGGGGGATATGCAGTCAAGCTATATTAGCAGTGTCAAACTGCAAAGCGTCATACAAAAAAGATGGCGGGCATATCCTCCATTCTAAATCAGGCATAGAACCAGCAGCACGGGCAATAGTATGAGCCGCTTGGTTCACTGATTTGCGAACAAACTGAATAGCCATTGATGGCAACAAAGACAAAAGATGTTTGCAATCTTGTACAATTGCACCAAAGTAAGAGAAGTCAAAAGTAGTAGACTGTAAAGCATTAAGAAGAAGTAAAGAATCAGACTCCATAATATCACACCTCGCCTGAGTGCGTTTTAGCCAACTAAGAGCTTCTCGAAAAGTCAAAACTTCGCCTAAAGCAGAATCGCCCATACCTGGAATGGTCATCATCTTCTCCATCATACCTCTTCTATTGGAATCCCGCAAAATCAAACCCATACCAAATAGGTGCTGCCCAGCTACAATGGAGACATCAACATTACACTTATAACACCCTGCTGGTGGAGGGCTCCATGTAGTAAGAGGATGTGGTGAAGTCGTAGCTGCAGAAAGAACATGGGCCGCCTGCCAGTCCCATAGATGTTGTCTACTGTGCTGCAGGATAGAGGTTGGAGATGAAGAAATTTTGTTCCAAACCACTTGATTTCTATTTAACCATAGCCCATAAACCACCATCAAAGCTTCGTGTCGAATATCCTCTGGTAGCGTTTTCACCCAGCCAATCCAGTCCGTTAATGTGTTCATGTGTCGCCACCCAACCAATGATAATACTCAAGTTTGCTGAGCCACAAGACAAGTTAAGAAGATATGGTGTTCCGTTTCGGGGTGAGTACCACAAACCGGACAAGCACTTGGAACAACCAAAGATTTTCGTTGCAAATTTACCATACATGGCATAAGAGCCAAAGTTGTTCTCCAACACACATGCTTAACTTTCTCAAGGATGTTTGCTTTCCAAATAAAACTCCAAATATCATCAGTAATGTGGTTGGGTAAATGTGGTACCTGAAAGCGTTGTCTATAACCACTCTTAACAGTGTAAAGCCCTCTTCGGTCATATGTCCAAGCCCAAACATCACTTTGCTTTTGAAGAGGCAAAGGGATTTGGTTAATTAACATAATGTCCTGTTGCTGGAAAAAGTTGTTTAGCTGTAGATCATCCCACTTTTGGAGACTTGGGATAATAAAAGAGGAGACTTTACATTGATCTAAACCTGAAGCCATAGGAGACACCACATACGGTTGATTAGGATCAGGCAACCATGGATGATGCCACACCAAAGTATCTGCCCCATCTCCAATCTGCGCCATATGTAGGAAGGATTATTACCAAGGTTTGCGGCCCAAAAGGAGGAGTCTTGGTAATACTGTCCCTTTAGAACTCTAGCAGCTAGGGAAGATGGATTGTGTAATAAACGCCATCCCTGCTTGGCCAAAAAAGCAAGGTTAAACACATGGATACATCTATAAGCAAGACCACCCCTGTCCTTCGAAATGCACAAATAATCCCATCTCTGCCATCGAATTCCAATTGAGTCCCCACCACTCGAGGTCTAATAAAAAGCATTCATCAAAGATTCAATTTTCCTACAAACATTTAAAGGAAGTAGAAACAAAGACATTAAATAATTAGGAATGGTTTGTGCAACCATTTGAATAAGGACGTCTTTGCCTGCTTGTGATAGAACTTTCGATTTCCATCCTGCCAGTCGTTTGGCCACTTTATCCATAATATACTAAAACACATGCTACTTATCTTTTCTAATAATTGCAGTCATTCCCAAATAGGACTGATGTTGGCTCACTTCCGTAATACCCAGGTTCTGGCAAATAAGTTGTCGTCTTGCACAATTGACATTGGGACTAAAAGATACTGCCGACTTTGTTAAATTGACACTTTGTCCAGAAGCGTCTTCATAAATTCTAAAGCACTGCTTAAAATTTGTTGTCTCAATAACATACGCTCGCATAAAAAATAAACTGTCGTCAGCAAATAATAAGTGTGATATAGATAAACCTCCTGGGCCCATTTTTATGCCATGTAATAAGCCCTGCACCACATAACCCGATAAGATAGCAGATAAGCCCTCGGCACAAATAATAAATAAGTACGGAGATAACAAATCACCTTGTCGCAACCCACCTGATGGAACAATCGGCCTCAACTCCTGTCCATTATGTGCAATATAATAAACTACCGATGAAACCACCTTCATAATCTTTTGTAACCACTGGAAAGCAAAACCCAACTTCGTCATCATAACTTACAGAAAACCCCATTCCATACGGTCATACGCTTTCGTCATATCTATTTTTATTGCCATATACCCATGCCGTCCTCGAGTTTTCCGTTTCATAACATGAAAACATTCATGGGCAGTTATAATACTATCAATTATCAACCTATTCGAAATGAACGCACTTTGTGTTTCCGAAATAACAAAGTCCAGTACGCGCTTCAACTTGTTTGCCATCATTTTGCAGACCACTCTATCTATAACATTCGTCAATGATATGGGCCGTAAATCATAAACCACTTCAGGAGTAGTCTTCTTCGGTAACAGAATGATATTTGTTCAATTTGTACTAGGTAAATTAGTATCATTATGAAGAAAATCGAAACAAGCTTTACAAACCTCATGCCTAACAATCGACCAATGTGTCTTAAAAAACCTGGATTAAAACCATCCGACCCTAGAGATTTATCAGAATGCATTGAAAACAAAGCTACTTTCACATCCTCCTTCGTATAGGGTGCAAGAAGCATGTCATTCTGCTCATCAAACACCTTCGAATGCACCCACCTTATAATGGGGATACGAGAAGTAAATAAATTTTGATAAAAGTGAAGGACAATTTCTTCCATACCCGAATTCCAGGTTTTCCACACACCCATATCGTTTTTCAGCCGATTGATTTTATTCTTTCGCTTTCTATGTGCTGCCATGACATGGAAAAACCGAGTGTTAGCATCCCCATTCTTCAGCCATACCTGTTTTGCACGTTGACTCTAATATAATTCATGTTGTGCCAACAAAGCCTCATATGTTTCCTCAACCTTCTTCAATTCAACATTGTCGGTAGACAAAGCATGTCTACGTGTAGCTCCCCCTTACCGTAGGGTACACACCGGGATGCCCGCAGGTCATTCCGGTACATATCCTACGACAAGAAAGAAATACGAGCAAACACCGCTATACTCCATATGGCATCATAATAATTAAACATCAATATAAAATCACAACTTTTTAAAATCAAACCTTTTTCTATTTCATTTCACCAAAATCAGTAATTTACATAACTTTCAGTTTTCATTGTCTGTACAACAACCCAATAAACCTAGTACAATATGCTACTGAAACAAAGATAATACATCAAGCCTAACTAGGACATCCCAAAAGTCCCAGCTGACCAACCTGTGAGCCATAACCTCTTTACCCTTCCCATCGGGGGTGGAATGTTACACTACGTAAGAACATTAAACGTGCTCTGCATTCCTTTAGGTTGCGTGTGAATTGTTGATGGAATGTTGCTGCCTATCTTGCAATAGACTTTGCGCAGACTTATAACTGATCTTCCATTGCTAAATGAGAGCTACCCCTCCAACACTCACGCGCCACATCCTTACAATTCATCTCTAAACTCCAGGAATTTTCATACTTAAATTTTTTTGCTAGATAGCGTGGTTCATCAATGCCCAAAGATAAAAACAATGGTTTATGATTAGATTGAATCGATTCTAATATATATAGGATCATATTAGGAAACCATTTTAACCACTCCCCAATCGTTATCGCTAGATCCAACCTTTCCTTCGTATCATTCATCCTCCGATTCGATCATGTAAAATTGGCCCCGTGATAACCTATATCCCTTAGATGACAGTTATCAAAAGTCTGCCGAAAACCTTCCAAAGCCCATTAGGAGTGTGGTGCTCTGCCTTCCTTTTCAGAGTTGTACATAAGATCATTAAAACTTCTAATCACAACCTAAGGTAAATTGGAAACAGATGTTAAAGAAAGTAATAAAGCCCAACTCCGTCTTCTATTCTGCAAGCTCGGAAAATCATAAAAACCCGTTAATCTCCACCAAGGCCCTGATTCGATTCGACACTGAACATCGATGTGCCTGGCTGAATAACTAAGAAGACTCACATGTTCCAAACCTTTCCAGAATAAAGCCACCCCACCACTCCAATCAATAGGATCCACAACAAAAGAATCAATATATCCCAATTTGTCTCTTATTTTGAAAATTATGTATTTCATAATCATAGTTTCAATTAGAAAAACAAAGGTGGGTTTCTTAATGTGTATTAGGTCCCTAGGGGCCCGAACTGTTCGTTGATTCCCAAACTTCTGACAGTTCCAACATAATGTACTCATCGCTCTATGTGGGCCTGGATGTCAGAACCCACCACATCCTTGTTTTTTGAAATTGGTGCCCCCGAGGCAGGCACAACATCCTCCTTATATCCATTGTCGACAGAAGTCATATCCTCATCTGAGTTTGAAACCATATCCTCCCTCCTCCTTTTTAAGTCAAGAATCAATCTACTTACTTCATTCATTTCCAAGAGAGGGTTTATCTCAAGAGTAGTATCTACTGTGTTTAAATTGACTCCATTGTGATCCTCCGTATCCAAATTAACCACCTGCTTCCCATCCTCATGGTGAAATTGAAAAGATCCTCCTATACCCGCCACCATCATATCATTCATCACCCTTATCCGATTACCCTGTGCCATAGGCATGAAGCAGGAGGGACCCCCCTCCTTAACAGCAGCAGTTTCCTTGTTTTGTGAGAGGCACCGTACTTCATCTTCATATCACAGTCATTTCTCACCAATGCGATTTGGTTTTCTAGTTGGGGCTTTCAACCAAAAGGAATATATAACAAAAGATATGAGGTGAAAACTTACATGAACTAAAATTTCAATTTTGATCCAATTATTATTAAGTATAACTTTATTTTTTATAAAGAAAAACAATTTAACTATCTTGAATAGTCCATGTACTGTATTTATTGTCCTTGGCATTGAAACTATCTAAACTTTTTTTTTTCCTCACTAAACTATCTAAACTTTTGATCTATACCAAGTTCTGCAGATAGATTCTACACTGAGATACTGCAAGAAACACCCTGTCCTGTAAGTCCAGGATCTGAAAAAGGCTTCAAGGACCGGTATGGCTCAACGCCAGCTCCACATCTGTTCTTCAATTTTTCATCAGAATTTCTTTCACTGATGATCCCTTCCAGCTCTCTCAACCTGTGTCTGAATTTCTCAAAAGCTGCCTTTATCACAGGATCATCAGCCCATGAAGGCTCTATGTTCTGTCCTATATATTCCTCATCAGGAGACTGGATTGACATTAAATTCGTGGCCACCATTACTCTAGTTGCCTGAAGCTTTGAAGGGAACGTTGCCAATAGTACAGCTTCAGGTTTTTCCAGGAAGCGTTCAAACTCTTCTTCTGTAGGATCTTCTGTTGGCATATTTGTTCTTGCGATGGTTGGCCTGTTAGGGAAGTACCCTCCATGTATGTACTGTCCAGAGTTCACTGCTGAATGGTGACCTGAAGCTATCCATACAATGGTGGTCATGATGTCGATTAGATCTCCAGGGATTTTGAGTTGTGGCCACCATGGCTCGTCCTTTTTATCACCATGTCCAACTGTTCGAATCTCAGTCCACCATGCTTGGAGCTCTTGATCAGACAGGACTAAGCTTGGATCAGGATAGAAATGGTGTACATAGTCTGTAATCCATTGTTTGATGATGTCCCACAAAAGTAGTCCATCGCTTGCAAAAGGGTAGTCTTCAATAGTGAGCTTTAAGCCATGGGGTTCAGTTAAGTCTTCAATGGCCATTCCTCTGTCAGAAACCAAAGATCAGTGAGATTAAAAAGAAGCTTCTGATATTTAGGAACATATTCAGGAAAAGGTAGAACATTTTGTGTCTTTTTACCTGCTAATAAGATCACTGGGAAGTGCCTGATGATCGAATCGCCATTGTTGATCGTATACAGAAGAACAAAACTCCATCGCATACTTGCCAAGTGCATATGATGACTCTATCATACCACCTGCATTGATCAGTGCCTCTCGAGCTACCGCATTGGTCTCCAATGTGTATCGGAAATGAGGATTTAAGAGTCTGTAAATCGGATGCATCACACTGAGTCGCCTCTTGGTTGCAATAATGAATGGTTCAATCACACAATGTGTTCTTAACCTGCAAAAAAATAAACGTTGACGATGATCCAACACAACAAAGTGTCATTGACTGTTATCCAACTCTCACTGTAACGAGAACTCGATATTGATCCATACCAGTGGCTAACAAGTTGGTGGTAACATGAGTCATGGGCAAGCACGTGTGCTTTGGCTAGCTTCCATAGCCACCGACTTGTGGAATGCCAACGTGGAGTGTACACTTGCTTCCATTGAGGCTTTCCATTCATCGGTGGTCGAGTCAGCTCGATCGCTAGAGGTCTCAAAGTGCCCTCCGGTGTCAGGAAGAACAATGTACGAGACCCGTACAGTGTTGTGTCTTCGATTGCCCTTACTCTGCTAACGTATGGTAAGAGCAGGTCGCGGTAATCCAGGATAAACAGTTTCCTTCTCCTTATGGCCTGAAACATCATGAGTTGCAGATGTTAATGGTGATGATAAGAAAAGAGTAGCTCCATTGACTTTCCATTCTTGGAAATGGATGGTTCTTTCTTTCACCTCTTCAACTCTGATGATCCCTCCAATTTCTGCTTCGATCAGCTCCTTGGTAATGGCGGATTCTGCCGGACCATAGATTGACGGGTCAAGTTTGCTGGTCAATGGCCATTCCTGTATGATCTCAACACATGTTAAACGAAGTAGATTTTGGAACCTGACATCTGAAATTTTTGTGTAGGAAGTGTAGATCATACCGTAACCAGCTTGATGCTGTATGGATTAAGACCAGCAAGAGCCTGCCTAGCAAATTCCTCGTCGCTGATCCAAAAGAATTTGTTTTCTGCAAAAAATTCAGAAGTTCATGTGAAAGGGATAAAGGTCGCCAATAGGCTGTATTGCCTGAGAAACCTAAATTCCTAGCTTAAATTCAAACAAAATCAGTTAAGATTGAACTCAATCGTGGAGCCTAATCGAGTCCAAACTAATTTGACATAAATATTAGGTTTAAAAAATTTGTAAAACTCGAACTCAATTGGATTTGAATATCCAAATCGATCAAATTGTACATGATCCATGATTATTTTCCCCCTCCGAAGGAGGATTACAAACAGATTAAGCTACTAGGCGGGGAAAACAGACTTTAGATATATCATTTAGGAGGATATCAGCACAACTCACAGGCAGGTTTTGATATCAATAGATGCCTAGGTCTAAATACTTGGCCTAATTTGCTAGCCAATCTGCAGCTCTATTAGCTTCACGGTAAATATGCCTAACTTTCACTATCTATTTGTGCTGTAGTAATTGTTGAATCCCCTATGTTAAATGGAACTGAGGATGGATTGGAATTATAATCCTCATCCTGTTCCTAAATTTTAAGAAAGGCTCCCATATCATTAGACTACGAACTTACTTAGGTTGAACAACTTAGTGGTACCAATATTACTAAAGAAGAAAATGGATATCGATCTTACTCTCCATTGTTGAAGGGGTCTCAAATGGCAAGACATCACGTCCATCAATGATAGCCTTGGAAAGCCAAGGCAGTATTCTCTTCCAAAACCCTTTCTCGGAAAGTGGAGGCATATCAATCCTTTCACTGAACAATAGGTGTTGGAAACCACTCTCAGCTTCTGATATCACATCTCCTAATGTTAGCATCAATACGTTAAACACTGAGTACACGGTCTTCGCTGAGATTGTTAGCTGCTTCACTTCCGAGAATGCTTCATCTCTTGGAACATAGAAACCTCTCACTTTCTTTTCACAACATGGATCTATTCACACAAAAGAAAAGAAAATTTGAGACTGTTCAGAGGATTTTTTGAATTAAGGAAAAAAAAATTGTAACAAAACGTGCCTCGTTTACACTGAGCGCGACCGGTTCGACACCGTCGAGGATAAGGAAGGTGTTTGCCACCCAAAACGGGTCTAGCGAGGTCCGGGGATGAATCGGGGTCTCCTATATCATTATAAACATCATACTCGTATATTCTATCTCCTACTCTTCGTTCTCCGTTACCATTCCCTCTCAGAAGTACAAGTTCTTCTTCTCTTAGCCTCATCAGGCCATCTGGTGTTTGTGAGGGCAAGTATACCTGCATGCACGACATAATAATAATAACTTACTACAGTTTCGATCAATTGAATTGTAAAAATTTTAAATCTATTTATTTTTTAATTTTTTAAATAATTTTAATTATTAAAAATTGACAAATTTATTAATTAATCAATTAATTTAATTTTTTATTAAATTTAAAAATTTTTAATAAATAATTATAATCTCCTTTAGTTATATTTCTAAAATTTTAATTTTATTCAATTTTTAATTAATTTTATAACAATCTAATACCGATAGAACCTTTTAAACCTTAAACTTTTTATTTTACAGGTTTAACTTTCGATTTGGATTCATCATAACTGTTAGAAAGGCCTAACTCATCCTCAAAAGCTAGCTTAAGAGGGAGAGGTTTGTATACTATTATAAATTATTGAATACTCTTATAGTTGTCCGATGTAAGATTGCTGACACACCTTCCTCAATCCAGAGGAGGACTGGACATCTGATTGACATATTGAGCAAAGGAATATAACCAGGTACCGCCCCAAATTATCGAGACAAATTGGCTCTGATATCATGTTAGAAAGGCCTAACTCACCCCAAAAGTTAGCTCAAAAAAGAGAGGTTTACGTACTATTATAAATTATTGAATGCTCTTATAATTGTCTGATGTGAGATTCCTGACAATAACTAATATCTTATTCGATTTAATTGTATAAGTGTTGACTTTAGTTAAAAAATAATCCATCCTGATCTCCTTCCGATCCCATGATTGATTTTTTTTTTATAATTTCCTTCTATGGCTTTAATAATGACGGGGACATCTGTGGCCTTAAAGATGGCACTCAAAACGACAAATACCAAGTAAGTAGTAGGTGTGGTCACAATTTACCACATTTCGGCAAAGACTATGTTCAAGGTTTCATATTTTATATTTATGGGTGGATAATAAAATTTAGAACTCGTAGATTATGTCTGCAAATGGAACATCATTAATCACCGCTAATTAACTTACCTTGTCGGTGAAGAACACTCTCTTGCGGTGGTTGTCATATTTGGAGTGAACCCATGAGTGACAGGTTATATTAACTGGACCATAAGGGAATCCATGAAGGACTATGTCTTCCACAAACATTTCCTTGCGATGCTCGTTCACAACAAAAATGGCTCCAATCTCTCCAAAATCAGTTGGAACCTCAAAATCTGCTTCGTATTTGACCTCCCCTTCTCTTCTGCCAACCAACTTTGCGTACCCTTTTATTGCAGGCTTCGCAAGTTTTATTTCTACATTGAAAAGAAAAAACATTAAGCATTACTTGTTTAAATGGTACAAATTGAAATTCCATGCATTAATTTCTACAGTGATAGTACAATAAATCGTAAATATATAAAACGAAAGAAATTACGATCGCATAAAATTTCCGACCCTTAAATTAAATGTAAATTGAAACGATAATCTAATAATTTTTTTTATAAATTTCATCTAAAATATAAAGAATCACAAATTCATATCATAAAAATGAAAGATGAATTTCTTTATAATTTTTTGAAAAGTAATATTAATCAAGTCTTATTAACTATTTTCGGATTTGTAATTATCTTGTATCGAATCGGATTTGTTAGACAAGTACATGAATATAATAATTCATTGAGATGTTGTTTTCTCTTGAAAAACAAAAATAGAAGAAATGAAAGAAAACAGGAATATTACTCACCATTGTCGAGACTCGCACTAACAATCTCTACGTGCAAGGCTTTGCCGAGCAAGTCTTTGATATCATCAAGTCCTCGCTCAATCCCTATGCTTGTAAACATGCTAACAATGGTCTCTTTCACAGTTATAACAGCTTTAACTTTAGTCGACTCTTGTGTAGCAGTTGCAATGGCTTTAGTGGCAATAGGTTTAGGGCGAAGCTGAGCATGTTTGTTTCTTTTACTAGAAGAACAGGTTCCTGACTTGATGAAGAAGAGGGAAGCTCGGTGTTTTCCATGGAGGAATGGTTTTGGCAATAGCAAGTTTGATTGGTGGTGGTGGTGGCCATGAACTTTTAGCTTCAACATCTTGTACTACGTAGTTGAGCTATAGCTTTGATAGCTGGTAGATGGGAGATTTGTGCTTATTGATATGACTTCGGATCACTTATATATAAGTAGGGGGGCTCTAGTTGTTAGAGGACAAAATTCACTGGCAACACATGCAGAGACCGTACTATTTTGTTCACATTGTTTTCAAGTTGTTTCACGTGAACAAAGAGCTAATTGGCATGTTAGGTAGACTGGTAATGTTTTTTTAGAGATTCTAACAACTGGATTAAAAGATATAGGCAAAATCTAACATTTTATTTGCTCGGGTAATTTGAGCTACTGAGGTAGCTCTTTGAAAGTGGCCATTCGAGAGTTATTAGCAAGACTACGGGAGGTTAGCTTTCGTCACACTTTTTAGGAGGGTAATCGGTGGACGGACTGATTAGCCCACTTTGCAAGGTCTTTTGATATTGGAGCTTTTTGTCTTCAGTTTCTACTTCCGGGTTGCGTTTCTTCTATCCTCGATGATATAAATGGGGTTTTGTCCCCGCGTTTAGGCATGTGTAGTAAAGGACGGAGCTACAATAGGGGCACTTGCCCCCATAATTAACCTCCAACAAATTTCATGTAAAAAATTATTATTTTAAATTTTGCCTCCACAAAAATTTTTTTTTGCTACATAAAATTTTTGCCCTATTAAAAATAATTTTTCCCTATTAAAATTTTGCCCCCATTCAAAAAAAATTTAAATCTGCCCCACATGTAGTCTTTTGTTTTTCTACCTTGTATCCAAAAAAAAAAGATTTAGCGTAAAGTGGGATTTGTTATAAAATTTAATTTTAAAGGTAAAATATGTAATTTGTTCGTTTCATATAAGGTTTGAAATAATAGTAATAATAATATATAAATAACATAATTTATACTCTCAAACCATTAAATTTTCATTACATCCCCTTCACGACATCATTAACACATGCACATAATATGTCAACTATGCAATTCTATCCATGTGGACGCTAATATTCCATTTACCCAATATCTTAGTTTATAGTAATTGATTATATTTTAAAGCATTTAATCTGAAATTTATGTTTTCATTCTCAACTAATCACTCCTTTGATTAGATTATATTCTCTCTTCCCTATATTTTTAAGAACTTTGTTGAGGTCAATTAGGTTAACAAATTAACCAGAGTCAACCTATAGCCAATGGGTCGAAGTTGGTTTCATCAAACTCGATCTTGATCTCGAGTTTGGATAATCAAATTTGCTCAAATTAAAGCTTGATATTTTTCAAACCGATCAATTATAACAAATATTTGAACCCGATTCGAGCTAACCTAAAATCATAAGTACGTATTTTCTAATAAATATGACAACTTTTTTTATAAATATTTTTACATTATATTTTAATTTTATAACATATGTAAATTTTTAATAAGTAATATTTTTCATAAATTTTTATTGTAATAATTTAATATTGATAACATTTTAAAAGCATATTTTCATTTTTCACAACAATCATGCTAGTATTCACGTGGTTAAAATTGTTCAGTTTATTTGCTTCAAATTTTTAGATTTGGGATGATATTCTTGAAACACTCTCTCTGATTGTATGGACTAATGCCTGTGATATTTTCTTTATTGAGATAATTTAGTCTCTTTTCGTTGTAAAAAAAAAAATGTACAGTTTATATGTCATGTATCATGGATTTTCAACGTCGTGATACGGTGATAGAGATCTAACGAAAATTGTACTACTTTTTGTATTTTTCCTTTAATTTAATGCCACATGTCTATTATATTACTATGATAGGGTTGGTGTTGGTCGGTGAAATGAAACTCTAGGGAACAGGGTTGGTCTTACTTGGTGAAATGAAACTCTACGGAACAGGGTTGTTGTTGCTTGGTGAAATGAAACTCCAATTCCTTACAATGTACATGTAATTGATTGGTTGCTTTTACGAGGTACAATGTTTCTAAGGATGGCTAACGTATCAACCTTTAGAAAAATCTCTTTTTTAGACTTCAATTAAAAAATAATAGCAAAACATAAATAATATAAATATCAAACGATTAATTTATCAAATATCACTAACGTGATAACTCAATTCAGGTTTTAAATTCGACTGAAACGAAATAAATCTAATTTAAATTAATAATTTAATAGAATTGACCGTAATAAAAATCACAAAATTGAAAATTCCACTCTTACAAAAAATGTAAAAATCGAAGCAGCCGCAATTGTACGAACATGGAATAGATTCTTGATCACGTAAACTTATGGGACCACCAAAACGTGTACCATGAGTGGAAAACTAGACATTCAGGGCACACATTGGACAGGCATAGGCTTGTGGGGTTCAGAGTACGCGTGTGGACTTTGAAGTTTCTAAGAACACATTCTTCCTCCATTATTGAAATGGATTTTTGTATAAACATCAAAAACAGGTGAAACATGTAACGTTTTCCTGGATGTTTGCTACTTTGTTTTACAATCATATGTTACTCTCAAAGGCTAAAGAGATGATCAATTTGATTATCATCGGCAGTGCTAAGATTTCGGGTAAAAGGCACGAGAATCTCGTTTGAATTAAGTAAAATTTAAAAAAATCTTATAATCTTTAAATTTTTGAAAAAATACTTATGGTTTTTAATTTTTTAGAAATAATTTTTGTTAAATTTTAGTTAAAATAGCAACGAAATAAATGTAATATGAATATCGTAAGTAAATTAATCGAATATTGATAACATAATAATTTAACACAATTCTTAAAAAGCCAGTTAAATTTGACTAAAATTAATATTTTAAAATAATTATAATAAATTACTAATTTAAACGTTTAAGTATTATATTGAAATTTTATGTTATTATAGTTTATACGTTATATTTATATCATTTCTCTTTTATTGTTATTGAATTTTTAATACAGATAAAGTGTAGAGTCCACTAATAATAATTGAGTTTGGGTTAATTATTGTCAAAATAACTAGAACTAGTCATTTGGATAGTTGACCCTTATAACTTATAAACCCTTTACCATTTTCATGTTTAGTTAATATGAGATACTTTAATACTTCCCCTCAAGTGCAACTGAGTTGCTCTGATACTATATTGAATTTTTAATATAGGTAAAATGTAGAGCTCACTGACAATGATTAGGTTCGGGTCAACCATTTTTAAAATAACTAGAACTAGTCATTTTTATAGTTAACCTTTATCACTTGTAAATCTTTTAATATTTTCATATTTAGTTAATATAGGATGCATACTTTAACAATTGTTATCTTTCAACAAAGTTTAAGAGAGAACTTTTTTAAAAAATGAAAATTATGAAAAATATATAATTTAATTCGTATTATTAATTATAATTCATACTTAACTTTATCACTTGATCATAAACTAGAGACAAAAATTAAAACTTCCGTTTATTTGTGTATTATTGATACATCAACCACAATTCGATGAAGGCATAATCTCTTTAATACATACTGCAAGACAACCTTTATCCCAGAAACGTTAAGACAATGTTTTTCTTAGTTTTCATACTTGCAGACGACAACTAAACTATGAAAATCGTTGATCATCATAGTCATCTTTTACAAAGTTGGTATGTTTTTATATGGCGGTGTGCCTAATAGTTCTTCTTCAGGAAGCTCTTGAACCACTTAGCTGAATGCTTTGGGTATCTTTTCAATCCATTCTTATAATCAACAAAGTTGATCCCAAATCTTACCGTGTAACCTGAAAACCATTCAAAGTTGTCCAGCAATGACCATGCAAAAAAACCCTTCACATTCACACCTTCCCTGCCAACAGAACAATAATTCTTATATATAACAGCTTATGTATGCTTGTTAGTGAATATATAAAACTAATTAAGTTGGTCTTATACAATAGCTTAAGCTATTGTGGTGAAACGGTCACTTAACATAGTATCAGAGCCTTTGTGACCAAGTGGTTGTGAGTTCAAATCCTACCACCTACTTATTATTCAACACAAGGTAAAATGAGCCTGTGCAAATTTCAAGCCCAAAAAGTTTTCACTTGAGGGGTAAAACTAATTAAGTTGGCCTTACACAACAGCTTAAGCTATTGTGGTGAAACAGTCACTTAACAATGCTGAGATATTGAAAATTAAAATTATCTGTTTTTTGTTTTATGTTAAGGAAGATCTTAAATTGTGTAATAGTAATATCATGATTGTTGTTAATCCTTAATCTGTAATTTTAAAAGAAAATATGGATAAAAAAATCGACTTCTCCTCCTTAATCATTAAATTTTTTTTAAAAAATCCTTATTAATTTTTCAAAAGAACTTATTTTCTTAAATTTCAATTAAAAATTAACTACCAAATATATTTGATATAAAAATCATACTTGTACTAATTAAATCATTTTATAACGATTAGACTCAACTCTTAAACTTCAAATTTAATTGATTTGAATTGGATTTAAAAGCTAAGTGGAGTTATTATATTAGTGACATTTGATTAGTTAAATTCTGATATTTATACCACTTATATTTTGTCATTAGTTTTTAATCAAAGTCTAAAATAAGAAATTTTCTGAAAATTAAAAATTATAAAAAATCTTAATTTCAGGACGGGATCTTCTGTCTAATATTATGGTGTCTTATTCTGTCTCATGAATCTCAGTCATTCACTTATGCGGGTCCCGCGTTCATTTATGCGGGACCCATATAAATGAATGACTGAAATTTATGGAACAGAATAGGATACCATAATATTGGACAGAGGATCTGGATTCTAAGAAGAGACATGAATGAAGCACTTACTGGATAGCTCTTTGAAGGTAAGAAAGGTGACGAGAGTAATAATCAATTCTCATGTTGTCTTCCAGGGCTTGCTCAAGAGTTAGTGTAGAATTGTTGAACTCATCAATGCCTACAAATATTCAGAAATTTTCTTTTTTCAGATTAAACGAACAAACATGTAAGATAATAACATTTTTCAACTTATGTATGCATACCATTTTCAGTGATGTAAATAACTGGAGTACTAGGGTAAGTCTTCTTGATGTACAGTAACAAGTCTCGAATTCCTCTGGGATAGACACTAAGCCAACTTGATGCTGCCTGAGAAAAGAAAAGGTTCATTTCAAGCATATAGTCTGAACTATTACCATTTCGAATAAAAGATACAGACCGATCTTATAGTTTAAAACATTTTTAAAAATTTATTGATCTTTAAAATTATTAAAGAATTTTTACTTTGTAGTTTTTCAAAAAACTCGTTTTTCTTAAACTTTGGTTATAAAAACTAATAACGGAACACATGCAATATGAATATCAAATATGAACTAATCAAATATTATTAATATAATAACCAACTTGGCACTTGAATTCGATTCAAATCAATTAAATTAGATTTAAGTTAATAATTTAATATAATTATAATATATTATTAATTTAAGTCATATTTAATTAGTTCAATTCGAGTTTAAGAATTGAATCGAATCATCATGTAAATATCATTTAATTAGTCAATATCTAATATTTATATTGTATGTGTTTTGACGTTAATTTTTTTTATCGAAGTTTAAAATAAGAAATTTTTCTAAAAAATGAAAAACTATAAAAAAAATTTCTACAACTGTTATCCTACCATTCCTAAAAACTGACAACGTTTGACTTACATGTATCTTAACAATTCAATATTTTTAGATAAGATTACAATTCAATCTTTGTAGATAAGCTTATATCAAACTAGATTAGAATATTAGTTAGTAATATTATCTATAAATCTCTTTTTGATTATATTTTTATTTGTAAATATTGGCTCATAAGCATTTCACAAATACACAACGAAAGTAATACAAATCTTGTTATACATTCTTTATAATTCTCTTTATGGTACCAGAGCCAACACCCACACTCTCTCTTAATTTTTTTTCAACCTATCCTACACCAGTTTAACCATTTACAAACTCAGCATACCTACAACCCTCCACAGAAACATACTTCAACACATACCATCATAAACTTACCAAAACTCCAACCAATTACACATCTCCATCACAACATACACATACACATATACTAGCCTGAATCATCCACACACTTTGCTTAACTACATACTCAACTACACACCACTACAGAACCACACATTCATACACATTTGTCTACACCTTACTACACCAATCCAAGACCTCTCCACTCAAACCTATGGTTGATCACACAACCTCAATTCTACCAGTCAATCAATTGACAAATTTTCTTATCACGCCTATTAGAAAGGCCTAACTTACCCCCAAAAATTAGCTCAAGAGGGGGAGGTTTGCACACTATTATAAATTGTTGAATGCTCTCATAGTTGTCCGATGTGGGATTCCTGATACACCCCTCTTAGCCCAGAGCAGGATTGAACATCTGATGGACATATTGGGCAAAGGGACATAACCGGACATCGCCCCAAACCATTGAGACAAATTGGCTCTGATACCATATTAAAAAGGCCTAACTCACCCCCAAAAGCTAGCTCAAGAGGGGGAGGTTTGCACACTATTATAAATTGTTGAATGCTCTCATCGTTGTTCAATGTGAGATTCCTGATAACGCCTCTCGGCATAACAAATTTCCTAGACTGGCGAAATTAGGTTCAACCTGTTCTCACAACCTTTGATCTTCTTGGCTATGTTAACGAAACTCTCCTCTCCCCAGCAGCACATTTGAATGTCGATACCGCTTCTCCAGAATTTGTTAAATGACAGAAATATAACTGCTTAGTCTACTACTATCTCGCCACATCTATCTCCAACTCTACGGCTTGACTTGCTCTCAGGTGTCATACTGCTTGTGACCTCTAGCTCATCCTTGAACAACATTTTCTCCAACAATCCTGGTCCTAACGACCGCCTTTGTCGCAAGCTTCACACACTCAAGAAAGGTGCATCCTCCATCTCTAATTTTCTAAATATTGTCTCCAACACCTCTGAGGAACTCGTGGCGATCAACGACCACATCTCCGATGACGATCTCGTTTTGTTTACTCTAAATGGTCTTCCCACTGAGTATGAATCTTTTGTCACAGCAATAGCGCGTCACGACTCTCTCCTCACATTTTCGGATCTTCATGCTCGCCTTCTCATCCACGAGCAACGTCTTCTCTCCTATCACTCCTCAAATTCCACTGATGCAACTCTTCTGGTGACTCACTCTGGCGGCAACTCGAGACGCTCCTCCCATCTCCCTTGGAATCTTAACTCCTTTAATAGCAGCTCGTGATCTAGTGGCAGGCGCAACTCTTGGAGGCACAACTCTAATAACCCTAATGATTGGTGGGCTAGGCTGAACCCACCAAGCCCACATCAATCCACAAATACACAACAACCTTATAACCTACCCCAACACACCCAACCCAATACCTATAAGCCCAATTTCAAGCCCTATCAACCATCAACATACACCTAACCCGCACCAAATTTTAATAAACCACCTACCTAATGCCAGATATGTTGCAAGTGGGGTCACATTGCAGCCCATTGCTGTTTTCAATATTCTGAGTCCCAAAATCGCCCCTCTGGGCCCCCTCTTGATTTTACTTCCCTTAACATCGCTTTAACCATGGGCATTAATAAACCTAATAATACTCCACCTCTTCACTATAATGATATTGTTTAATGGTTACTCGACATCGGTGCTACTGCTCACATGACACCTGACCCTCATCTTGTGGATTCCATAATTCCATATGATGGCTCCAACCAAGTGTTGGTAATAGTAACACACTTCCTATTTCCCCTACCGGTCTTGTTATATTCCCCACAAAAAATTTTCCACTTCGTATTCATAATGTTTTAGTAGTTTCACATCTCACTATAAATTTGTTATCTATTGCTAAATTTGTCGATGATAATTCTTGTCCTATTGAATTTAATCCCCTTGGTTATGTTATGAAGGATCTTCAAACCAAGATACCACTCCTCAAAGGTTCCATCCGCAATAATCTCTATCCTATAAAGATTCCACTGCACTTCCAAAATCTTGTCGCTTACGCAACTACTTCGGTTTCTCTCAATCTTTGGCATCAACGCCTTGGTCATCAATGTCATTCAATACTTTCTAAGTTATCTAGGTCCTTAAATATTAGTTCAAGTGTGATACCTCCTTGTATTTCTTGTTTTCATGGAAAAAGTGTTCGTCTTCTCTTTTCGCATTCTTCTTGTCTTTCCACCACCCCTTTACAACTTATTCATTGTAATATTTGGAGTCCTTCCCCTTCTTATTCATTTTTCGGTTCTCATTATGTTATTATTTTCATCAATGACTTTAGTAGACACACATGGATTTTTCCCTTGTTCACAAATCTCATGCTCTACATATTTTTCAAACTTTCAAAACTACAACTGAAAAGTTATTCTCCACCCAGAACAAGCAATTTTAATGCGATGAAGTCCTGAACTCATCAAAAGGCACCTTTGCCCAATTTCTTGCTACCAATGGCATCAATTATCGCATTTCTAGTCCTACACTCCTCAACAAAATGGCCTTGTTGAATGCAAAATTAGCCACATCACTGAAACAAGTCTAACTCTTCTTCTGCATGCCTCTCTTCTCAAAGTCTTCTGGTTTGAAGCTTTATATATTGTTGTCTACCTTATTAATCTCTTACCCACTCCAATCCTCAATAACAACTCCCCTCATAAATTAATATTCACCACCCCACCAAATCTCTCTAATTTAAGAGTTTTTGAGTTAAATGCTTTCTCTTCTTAGTTCCACTCACCCTGATAAACTCATACCCAAATCCACTCCATGTGTCTTCCTTGGATATTGTTCTTAGTATAAAGGCTATCACTGTTTTGATCTTCAAACATCCAAACTTTATATTTACCGTCGTGTTCATTTTCTTGAAAATGATTTTCTTTATACTCACTCTCCACCCATATCATCTACATCCTCACCCACCATACTTCGCTCATTTCCCTTACTTTTCACTCCACCCCTCCATCTCCTTTGCCACTACCCTTTGTACCCCCTCCACCACCTTACCAAACACAATCTTCCCATCCAATGGTCACACGAACTCATGATCAAACTCGTACTCCTCGATCATTTTTTGACTACATCACCTACTCCTTGCTTACCAAATCTTTTCCTAACGCTACATCCTTTACCCAGGCAAATAAATTTCCTCATTGGCATCAAGCTATGCTTGATGAGTTCACTGCTCTCCACCGCAATAATACCTGGACTTTTGTTCCTCCTTTACCAAATGCTAACCTTGTTGGTTATAAATGGATGTTTCCCACCAAACGAAATTTTGATGGAATTATTCAACGCTATAAAGCTTGTCTAGTTGCCAAAGGTTTTCACCAAGCTTTTGGTATTGACTACACTGATACCTTCAACCCAGTTGTCAAACCCACTACCATTCGTCTCATCCTTACCATTGCTCTTTCTAAAAATTGGTCAATTTGCTAACTTGATGTTAATAACACCTTCCTTCATGGTCATCTTCATGAATAAGTCTTTATGTCCCAACCACCTGGTTTTCAAGATCCTCTTTATCCTTATCATGTTTGTCATCTTCACAAAGCCTTGTATGGTCTCAAACAAGCTCCTAGAGCTTGGTTTCATAGTCTAAGTTAGAAAGTTTTTTATTTAAACTTTACTTCCTCCAAATCTGACCCTTCACTCTTTATTAATACCACCTCATCTCACATCACATTCGTCTTAGTTTAAGTGGGTGATATTTTGGTTACCAGATCGTCTTCATCCTTCATTTCCACTCTTATCCAAAATCTTCATTCTACCTTCTCCATTAAAGACTTAGGCCTGCTACATCATTTTCTTGGTTTTGAAGACATTTCCACTTCCACCGGTATTCTTCTTACCCATACCAAATACACCAATGATCTTCTTCTTCGGATAGGTTTTGATCATTCCAAACCTGTTCACACTTCGATCACTCTGTGCTTCCTTTATCCAAAAATCATAGCACACCCTTTTTTGATCCCTCTGAACACCGAAGCACTGTTGGTGCTCTTTAATATCTGTGCCTTGCTCTCCCTGACATTCAATTTGATGTCAATAAGGTATCCCAGTTTTTACATTGGCCCACTGATGTGCATTGGACTACAGTTAAACGGATTCTATGTTATCTTCTATCCACATCATCTCACGTCATTCACTTTCTTAGATCATCCTCACTTCAATTAAATGCCTACTGTGATGCTGATTGAGTTGGTTGTCATGATGATCGTCCTTCTACTTCTAGATATCACATTTGTCTTGGGCCCAATTTAATCTCTTGAAGTGCTAAAAAATAACCTATTGTTCCCAGATCTAGTACTGAAGCTGAATATCGAAGCATTGCTCTAGTTGCAGCGGAACTTTGTTTGATCATTTCTCTTCTAAAGGAAATTGGTTTCTCTAAAGTTACGCCCACTCTTTGGTGTGATAATCTTGACGTTATATTCCTTGCTTCTGATCCGATCACTAATGTCCGTACTAAGCTCATTGAAATTGACATCCATTTTATTCATGACCTGGTGGCTAACAAATCACTCTCCATCAGACATATCACATCTACTCTCCAAATTGTTGATGTTATGACCAAGCCTTTATCCTCTTCAGCATTCCACTGTCCTCGTCATAAGCTCACAATTGACACATCATGAGCTTGAGGGGCTGATAACGTTTGATTTTCATGTATCTTAACAATTCAATATGTTTAGATAAGATTACAATTCAATCTTTGCAGATAAGCTTAGATCAAACTAGATCAAAATATTAGCTATAATATTCTCTGTAAATCTCTTTTAGATTCTATTTTTACTTATATACAAAGGCTCTCGTAGGCCTTTCACAAATACACAACTAAAGCAATAACACATCTTCTTATACATTCTGTATAAACTCTCTTCTCTCTTGTTTCACCATGATTGTGATATATCCTTTATGGGTTCTTACATAAAAAATGGTTTATTTTATCTGTCAAAAACATCTAATATCCTTTTTTCATAAATAGAAATAACATTTTATCATATAAAATTCATAATTACTTCCTTTCGAATATGAATACCATCAATA
>JANKOE010000003.1:863181-892843 GCA_026284465.1 Erythroxylum citrifolium | reverse complement strand
GCATTAGAATATGGCACAAACCAATTTGTCACTAAGGTGATTCCTATCACACCCTTTTGTGTTGCCTGCAAAACTTACAATGTTTGGTAAATCACAGTAGTTCGATGAATCCGAATGAATTTCTTATGATACATATGCTCCTAAACGCTATGAGAAATAGTTTATTTATTTTTACTCACACTAAACCCTTACATTTATTTTTTTATAAGGATAACATATTCAAAAGTGTTTAATTTAACTTTATTCATACGAATTTAAAAGATTAATTACTAAAATAAAAACTTTAAAAAATTTAACATTAATTTAAAATTTTTTAAAAATTAGATAATTTTTAATATGTGATCTATTTTTCCATATATATTTGCTACATGGACTTAATGTTGTGAAGTGGACCTGGTATTTTGTCTTGTACGATTGAACAGCAGAGGCATGAGCAAGAAGTAGGTTGTGAGCCACCAAGTATGGTTCTGTAGCTGAATCTCCGCCGGTACAGTTCAACTGTTGCCAAGCTGAACATCGTCCCGGTGCCAGTAAACCGTTGGCATAACCAGCCACACTATAACTTAAAGGTTCATTCAATGTAATCCAATGCTTAACTCGATCTCCAAACTCCTTAAAACAAGTCTCAACATAGTCTCGAAAGTGATCCCTGTGAAATGAAACTATGGAGTTCTACAAGCAATGTTCTACAAATTCATTTGTGGTCAAATAAAAATAATAATTCTGATACCATCCTCACCTTTTATTTAGTTATTATAAGAATTATCTTTATCATTTTTATTTGTTTAAAAAGCTTCTTATGATATTAGAAATCACGCAAAAGAAATTTTATTAAGTATATATCAAATTATTTTAAGCCTTAAATATATTATATTCACTATTATTTGATTTTTTTTATTTTAAGCCTATTATTTTAAAGATTATCACTTAACTTTATTACTTAATGTTGACTAGAGTTATTATCATAGTTAATATAACTGATTGTATTTTCTTGTATACACTTAGAATTGATAGTTGTACTGATTTCCTCCTATAATTGAGAGATTTGATATTCCTAAATAGTTAATTCACTTATAGAAACACTTTTTGTTTTTCTCTGAGTTGTTTTCTTCAAGAGATCAGAGCCCTGTCTGATTTAAGGGGCCTATGCTTTCTTCTCAATTATTTTTCCTAGCTATTCTTCTCTGTTCATAACAGTAATGCCAAAAGTCTTTGAATTCTTTTTGTTACTATTGTTGGCATATTTCTTTCTTTGTCTTGAGTGATTCTAAAGATGATGGGCGGAAAAAGGTAAGCTTTTCGAGTTATGATAATCCTTCACTTCAAATCAATCCTATGAAATTTGATGGAACTAATTATCTTGCTTGGTCAAGATTTTTTTGTTGTTCATCAAAGCTCGGGACTTATAGGGTTACATTACTAGTGATAGTAAGATACTAGATGTCAATAATCTTGATTATAATCAATGGGAGTCTGATAAGTCTCTCGTGATGTCTTGGCTCATCAATTCAATATTGAAACTAGAGATCTCGTGATGTCTTGGCTCATTAATTCAATTTTGAAACTAGTGATTGCTCAAACATATATGTTACTTGACACGGCAACAAAGATATGGAAATCTGCTTCTCTGACTTACTCTCAAATAGGTTATAAAACCTAAATTTTTTAACTTCATAATAAACTGCACAACACGAAATGGGGAGATATGATTGTAACACAGTACTTTGTGAAGCTATGTGGATTGTGGTAGGAACTGCATTATTATCAGGACTTCTAAGCAGAATGCTCAAAAGATGCTGCTAAATTCCAGAAAATGATAAAGGATGATCGAGTATTTGATTTTTTAGCAAGTCTCGTGCCAGAATATGATCACATACGAGGTACTATACTTGGAAAAGATCCTTTCCCTTCAGTACTGCTTGCATATTCTCTCGTTCAGTAAGAAGAAAGTAGAAGAAATGTCATGTTACGTATAATCATTGTTGAGAAAGTGGGGTTAGTAGCTAGTTTTACTGAGAAGCCAAAACCTGCAAATACTTTATCTAATAAGGATCATTTTCACTGTGATTATTGTGGAAAACAAAGTATTCCAAAGAAACCTGTTGGAAACTGCATAGGAGGCCAAATCAGTGTCGTGAAAAACGAGGCGGATCAATGGTAAGGGGCCAGGCTCACTTGGCTGAAGGGAATGAAGCATCTAAAACACCGTTAACTGGGTTTTTATCCAATAAGAAACTTCAGAACTTAAGATATCTTCTTTTAAAACTAGACTCTCCTTCTACAATCAGTACATCAAATATTGCAAAATTAGGTATTGTATACTCAAACTCTAAAGATAATCTGGGGATTATAAACATTGGAGCTAAAAAACATTTGATAGGCTCTCAAAAGGAAATTTTAACATATTCTCATGGAAAAGGGGGATAATGTTAAAATAGCATATGGATCTTTTACCTTCGTATTTGGTACAGATTCTGTTAACTTTACTTCCAAAATCACTTTATCCTTAGTTCTTCACATATCTTGTTTTCCTGTTGATCTTCTCTCTGTCAGTTCTATCACTAAAGATCTTAATTTCAAAGTTGAATTTCTTTCCTGACTATTGTGTCCTTCAGAACCTCCACACAAGGGAGAGGATTGGAACTAGTAGATTGCAGGATGAATTATATGTCTTGGAAGAAAATCACATGACAATTGCTCATTAAGTGTCTCTTGGGAATGATGTGATTAATAAGGAAATTCTACAGTGGCATAGGAGGTTAGGACATCCCTTATTTTTTGTTCTAGAAAAATTATATCCAAGTTTGTTTAAAAAGAACTTCGTTTTGTTCATTGTTTTGTGAAGAATTTGAACTTGCTAAACACACGAGAAGTTCTTATCATTTATCTAATAATAAGAGTTATGTTCCTTTTATGGCAATTCACTCCGATATTTGGGGTCTAACTCAAAATCCTTCTTCGCCCATAGATGGTTTGTGATTTTTATTGATCTTTGCATAAGGTTGACTTGAGTTTATTTGATAAAAACCAAGAATGAAATTTTTTCATGCTTATAATCTTTTCATAAAATGATTTGTACCCAGCATGATGCTAAAATTAAAATCTTAATATCTGATAATGGAATGAATATATGCATAGAAAATTTCGTGCTTACCTAGATTCCCATGGAATCATACATCAAACCAGTTGTGCCTATACTAGTGAATAGAACGAAGTTGCGAAAAGGCAAAACAAACATATTTTAAAGGTAACCTTCCAAAGGGATATTAAGGTGATTAAGTTCTTTCAACTACTTATCTTATCAATAGAATGTCACTTCGGATTCTGGATTTTCAAAACCTAGTAGAAATATTGTAAGGTAAAAATTCTTATACTGTACGTCCAAGAGTATTTGTTTTGTTCATGCTTGAAATGTAGGCAAGTTGGAGCCTAGAGCTTTGAAGTGTGTGTTTGTTGGATATTATCCCACACAAAAGGGATATAAGTGATATCACCCCAATTTAAGAAATACATTGTAAGTATGGACATCACTTTTTTAGAGTGTGAGCCCTATTTCACCACACATTAAACTCCTCTTTAGGGGGAGAATGAGATCGAAAAGGTGTTACTTGATAATGTGATTCAAGGAGTGAGAACAATTTAAGGGGAGAAAACTAGTTTGGTTCAGGAGGATTAAAGTATGTGCTTAGATAGACCAAATTTAAAGACATATTCAATACAAGATAAGAAAGAAAAAGTCATCAGGTAGTCTATGCCATCCTCTTCCCTCAAAAACACTGGTGAGTTACGATTTCATTTACCTGATGATTTAGGTAAGTCTATTACCTTTTAGAAAGGTGTTAAAACTTACACCAAGCATCCAATTTCTAACTTTGTTTTTTGTGACTCACTATCTCCCTCTTATAGAGCCTTTATCTTATTTGTTTCCTCTATGTTTGAAAGCTCTGAAGGATGTAGTTTCCCAATGTATAAGTTCTGATTTAGTTGTTTTGCGTTGTTTCTGTCGGTTGCTTAATACAGAACAACTGTGATAACAACTGTTAATTTTCCAAAAAAACACAAACAGAAAAACTAAACATAAAATGAACAAATCAACAACCAAAATTTGGTAACATAGTTCGACACACCTGACCTACATCTGCAGGGCCTCACCTAGCTTAATCATTTTCATCGAAGTACAATATTTTTCACAAGACTTTACTGAGCCGACACCACTTACCCCTTGACACTATTCACTCATCTTCATATCCCGTGAAAGTATTTCACTCCCAATAATAAGACCACCTCATGCTAACCTCAATAAAGGATTTTTGTAACAATGATTGATAATAAGAATGAGAATAAAACAACTAAGGTGAATGAATCAAAAGTAAAAAAACAAAGAAACACTTGAGATAAAAACACTCCCTTAAATATACAGCTTCATCAACCCGAAACCATGGGAAGTTGTCCAATAAGAATTATGTTGTCAACCTCCAAAATAATCACTGAAGCATCCCACGCACAGTAGTCACAAAACTCATCAAACGACTATGTGTTTCGACACCGAAACATCAAGAAATATAGTTGCACAATTTATCAGTTTACTGCACAATTTTTCCACACAAATATGATTAAGCAACAAGCCAATGATTCACCCACATATGTAGAAATGCAGCTGCCAGGAATAGCTCAATAGAGCATGTAATTGCTCACACAAAAACAAAAAATTGTAGCTGTACAAATTGATTAATTTTATGTCAGTTTTTCCTCACAAAAACAATAACTCAGCTGCCTAGAAAATTCACGCAACCAATGGAGAAAATGCAGTTACCCAAGATGAATAAGATCACCAAAAAATCCAACTATCTTAGATAACATAAATCATTAAAATAGGCTGCCAAAGACAGCTCCAAATCACCAAAAATCTTAGCATTATCCTTATTAAGATATGGTGATATGATCCCAAATAAATCCTATCTTCACTAGAATTTTGTCCTTCATGCAACCTTTTGCTTCAAAAATCCCACCTAAAGTAGATAACTTATCATAATGATATTCCACATATATCCAACTATGTCCAATTACAAATAATATCAAAATTAATTAATAAGATATCGTAACAAATATCTTAACAATGTCTATTCCACAAGATTGGAAAGAAGCAACAGAAATAAGCTATAGTTGAGGAAATGAAGCCCTAGCAAAAAATGAAACCTAGGAACTTGTAATTGCTCCAGAAGGAAAACAGACAGTTGATTGCAAATGGGTATTCACAGTGAAGTATAAGTCAGATGGATCCATTAAGAGATATAAGATGAAATTGGTGGCTAGAGGTTTTACTCAAACATATAGATCGAGTGGACTATCAAGAAACCTTAGCTCCTGTTGCTAAGATGAATACAATCATGATTCTACTCTCTTGTGCAGCTAACTTAGATTGGGACTTACAACAGTTTGATGTTAAAAATGCTCTCTCATGGGGATCTGAAGTAGAAGATGTATATGGAAATTCCTCTTAGGTTTGAAGATGAGAAGACACAAGGGAAGGCTTGTAAGCTAAAAAGGGTCTTGTATAGGCTGAAGCAGTCACCCAGAGCATGGTTTAAAAAGTTTAGTTGGACCATGATTTCCTTTTGTTAGAAATGGGCATTCACAGTGAAGTATAAGCCAAATGGATCCATTAAGAGATACAAGATGAAATTGGTGGCTAGAGGTTTTACTCAAACATATGGATCGAGTGGACTATCAAGAAACCTTAGCTCCTATTGCTAAGATGAATACAATCATGATTTTACTCTCTTGTACAGTTAACTTAGATTGGGACTTACAACAGTTTGATGTGAAAATTGCCTTCTCTCATGGGGATCTGGAGTAGAAGATGTATATGGAAATTCCTCTTGGGTTTGAAGATAAAAAGACACAAGGGAAGGCTTGTAAGCTAAAAAGGGTCTTGTGTGGGTTGAAGCAATCACCCAGAGCATGGTTTAAAAAGTTCAGTTGGATCATGATTTCCTTTTGTTATCAATAGAGTAATGTGGATCATACCTTATTTATCAAGCATTCCTAAGGTAGATCATGCTTCTCATTATCTATGTTGATGACATTGTGGTAACTAGAAGTGATACAAAAGAGATGGTTAAGTTGAAGAAACTCCTTGCTCAAGAATTTGAAATTAAAGATTTAGGGAAGTTGCAATACTTTTTGGGAGTTGAAGTAATTAGATCCAGAAGAGGAATCTTTATCTCCTAGAGAAAATATGCCCTAGACTTATTAAAAGAAACAGTTATGATAGGTTGTAAACTAGCTGAATCTTCTATCGAAAACAACCACAAACTATAAGTAGGAATAGGTACATCAGTAAACATAGGGAGATATCAAAGGTTAGTTGGTAGATTCATCTATCTCTCACACCAGACCAGAGATAGCATATGCAATTAGTCTGGTGAGTTAGTATATGCATGATCCACGAGAACCACACTTACAGGTCGTATTCTGCTTCCTGCGTTATCTAAAGTCTGTATCAGAAAAGGCCTTTTGTTCACTAACAATGGTTATCTTAAGATAGAAGCATTTACAAACATTGACTGGGATGGATTTCCAAATGATAGGAGGCAACCACTGGTTATTGTTTGCTCATAGAAGGAAACCCAGTCACTCAGAGAAACAAGAAACATAATGTAATTGCTAGATCCAGTGCAGAAACTGAATATAGAGCTATGTTCAAGTTATGTGTAAGCTCTTGTGGGTAAGAAAGCGGATAAATGAATTATAACTATCGGATGGAGGAAGTTCATGCCTCTACTGTAATAACAAAATTGCCATTAACATAGCTCACAATCATGTTCAGGATGATATAACAAAAGGCATAGAAATTTATCAACACTTGGTAAAGGAGAAACTCGTGAATGGTTCGTTCCACTTATTCCATGTGGGGTCTAATGAACAACTGGAAGATGTCTTCACTAAAGGACTCTACAACAAATATTTTCATAATCTTATTTGCAAGTTGGGCATGTGTGATATTTACACGCCAACTTGAGGGAGAGTGTTGACTAGAGTTGTTATCATAGTTATTATAATTGGTTGTATTTCGTTATATACACTTAGAATTGATTTCCTCCTATAATTGAGGGATTTGATATTCCTAAATAGTCCTCAACCTTGTGTATGCAAACTATAAGATTTCTATGTACAAATCATCTTAATTTACTAATAAAAACACTTTTTGTTACTCTCTGAGTTGTTTTCTTCACTTAATTATTATATAATCTCTTATATTATATTCTAATTTTTTTTTCAATATTTTTATTTTAAAATGACATAATATTAAAATTTTAAATTTCTATATCAATTTTTTAGAATTATAACAAAGGAATAAGATACTCACACGATGTAGGGACTTAGAAAGCCACCAAACTCATCTTCTAAGGCTAGTGGAAGATCCCAGTGAAAGAGAGTCACAAAAGGTTGTATTCCTGCATGGTATTTGAAATATTAATAAAATGAAAATATTTCTTGTGCATAATATGCATATAAAAATAATAAGATTAAAGCATATATAGATCATAATAGATACCATTAGCCAAAAGCTCATTGATGAGGTTGTTGTAGTATGTTACACCTTCTCTGTTCACTCCCCCACTAAGCTTTCCATCTGCCAGTATGTAGTTCAACATTTATTTATTTTTTTAAATTGAGTTAATATTTTATAAAATGTTTATTTGTATTTTATTAAATGATTTAAGGGTAATAATTTCTCTAATGGTCTTACTTGGCAGTATCCTTGACCATGAAATTGAAAATCTGTAAGCATCTAAGCCCATCTCCTTCATGATCCCAACATCTTCCTGTTACATATGAAAACTCAAATTTATTAAGACAAGATAAACAAAAAATTTTCCTCAATTTGATAAAAAAAGAAAGAAAAATTTTAAATTTTGTTAAAAAATTAAATTTATTAAGACAAGATAAACAATTTTCTTCTCATTTTCATAATCCCAACACTTAATCATATAAAATATTATAAAATGTGTTAGTTAAAGAAATTAAAATATATTATTTTCAAAATTTCCAACATATTGTTCATTTTTCCAATTTTATTTTATATCACCATGAACATTAATATCGTTATTATCTTTAATGAAAAGTATTAATTAGCTTATTATCTTACTATCCTATGCTTTAGAATTAAAAATTACCTTGTAGCGATGGTATGAATCAATGGCCACGTCTCCATTGCTTCCATCGCTGATCTTACCTGATATACAGTTAATATTGAAAAATTCAGGAGACTTAAAATTAACGAGTAAGATCAAACTAATACAAGTTTGTTTTTTTTGACAAAACAACACCAACAAAAACTCTGAATAAAAATACTACTGAGGCGCCAGGTTTGAAGAAGTCTAATAATATACAATTTACTCTTAAAAAATATCAAACTAATACAAGTTACAAAGCAACATCAACAAAAACTCTGAATAAAAATGCTACTGAAACGCAAGATTTGGAGGAGTTTAATAATATATAGTCTTACCCTTAACTAATAAAGAAGTTATTTTAAAAAAACTAATACAAGTTACAAAATAATACGAAATAATTTTACTCAGTTCATCATCATCATCATTATCATACTTCGAAGTCTCGCAATGAAGCGGGATCTGGGGAGCCTGATAGTACGCAACCTTATCCTATATTATAGAGAGGCTGTTTTCAGTATACCCACATGTAAATGTTACAGTATAATAGTGATACAGGTTAAAAGCGTAAATACTTAAAAATAGACAATATATAAATACTATGAAAATAAAAGTCAGTAAAAAAATGCTATAATAATAATAAAAAAACAAAGTGTGATAATAAATAATTTATATTAAATTAAAATTTTTAATTTAATTTAAAATTTGAAGCGAGAGCCGATTGTCAACCTTATTCGGAATAAATAATTTTAGTTTAATTTAAATTTTGAAGCGAGAGAAAGCCGACCAATTGTCAACCTTATCAAGCTGCAATCTAATCCTATTATCATTTCTCATAATAAAAAATATATGTTGATAAAATAAAAAATAGGCACATGGCTATCTGTTACGTCCAATAGAGAAAACAAGAAAAGCTGTCAAGATCTGTCTGCTATTCGGCCTTATATGTAACCCATATTGCACGTGTTTGACTGCTAAGAGTCATCGAATACAACACTTTCTACGTCAGCGAAATGATAAAAAGTCTAAATTTTTAATATTTTAAAAATTAGATTAAAAATTAAATTTATAAAATAAAAGATTTAAACTTTAAAATTTTAATTAATATTAAACCGCTATAAAATATACAGCAAAAATTAAATAAAATTAAAAATAACACTTATCTTAAATAATCAAAAAAGTTGAAATCTAATTAAAAAAGAAATCTGTTAATTGAAAATCGGTAAATTTATTTAGATTTATAAAAGCTAGTTATTTTATAAAAATCAATCAATTAATTAATAAATTGGTCAACTTATCGAACTAAAAAATTGATCAGTTTAAAATTTTTATGATTGAACCGATTCAATCTTTAATCATTAAATTTTTTAGTATGAGCAAGTCTTTTTCTTATTTAAATAATGAAAATTTAAAGGATTTGTTAGAAAATTGTGTGCTTCGCCGGAAACAAAAACAAAAACACCTTCCAAGAATCCCATATATATTCGAATAAATATAATAAATAATTTTTAAATAATAATAATAATAATAATAGGAAAGAGTTTTGGTTTCTTTAATCTTTGCAATTATTTAGGTTGGAGCTAAATGGAATATTGCCACCATGATGGATTCTTTCTTAAACAATTTATTTGACATTAGAAAGCAACTTGTTTAATTTTTTATTCTTAACCCTAATTAGGATGAGGCACCTACCATGTCATGCCAATGAATCTCAAGATTTTTAATCTTTGTTAAAATGCTCCTCTTACCAACTCATAACATGCTTTGAAAAGTATCAAGTTCTTAAACATCCTTTTCAGTGTTAAAACAAAAAAGATATCAATTTCATGGAAAATTATATCTCACCTATGATACGTCCCAATCTCATTCCAAACTTAATTTTTTCACACGTCGGCTAGTGATAATCTTTATACATAATTTATTTCTAAAAAAGAATTTTTTTTGCTAATTTTAAAAAATTAAAGCTTGATCGAGTATAAACATTCGAATGTAAATGTCGTATTAAATTTAAAAAAATTTAAACTTGAATCTACACTTGATCGAATATAAACATTTGAATGTGAACTTACTCAAATTTAAGTTTTTTTCTTAAATTTTTGGCTAAGTTTGAACTAAAATTTTAAGATTAATCAAGTTAATTAAATCAATCTTAATCCTTTGACTTCAAATTAATTTGTCAATCACACCTAAAAATAGTGATAACCCTCCACATAAAATTATAAAGATAAAGAAGAAAGAAAGCTGTGGTCATCATCCTCCGTGGAAAACTCCCTTTATCTCCTAGTTTTTTTCTGCTCTAGCTCGTTAAAGTCAGAGAACAACACTCAGAGAGAGGTGTAGAGAGAGACAGACCTGGATATCTATGAGTGAAAAAATCCCATATGCTTGGTCCTTTACCATCTTCTCTGGCTGCACCTTCATACTAAGACATTTAAAAAAAAAAAGAACTCCATGGTTAAGCATCTCAAGAACTTGAACGAAACCAAAATTCCAAAGAACGTACAACAATTCACCTGATAAGCAGAAGAAGCCGTCCCAAAAATGAATCCATCAGGGAAACTATAACGATTCAGAGAAGTGGAGTTGTAGTTTGATGTTGGAAACAAAGTGCTACTACTAGTTAATGAATCACAGCTAAGAACTAGTAGAAAGATGATGAACAGATAGCTTTGAATTCCCATTTTCTTGTTCTCTTTCTCATAAACGATGGACTGCCTGTTGGCCTTGGAGTGCTCTTTATATATGACACAAAAAAGAAAAATTCAGTGAGTCACAATTGTATGAATATGGAATAGTTTCTTGACCAAATGAACTTATGGGACCACCAAAACGTGTTCAATGAACAGAAACTAGGCATATTAACGTGGACCAAACCACCCGAAGGCTGAGTCAAGCTTAATATTGATGGAGTTGTTAAGTATGGTCACCAAGTTGCTACGGCGGGTGGTTTGATCAGGGACTGCCAGGGCTAATAGTGTGGTGGATTTATTCACCGGCTTGGACGAGGTCCGCCCATTGAGGCAGAACTCTGAGGAGTTCAATCGAGCCTCCAACTGGCCTGGGACATCGGGTTTCCACGGCTCATCTTGGAAGTCGATTCCTTTGAGGTGATCAATATTCTCTCTTCTTCTAATTTTCCAGGGACTGATCAGTACCGTTTGGTGGCAGGTATCTGAGACCTCCTACGACAACCATGGGAAGTGCAACTCTAACACGTGTTTCGCGAAGGAAACCAGAGTGCAAATAGCCTGGCCTCCCTTGCAACTTTAGCCAGCCCGGGCCTCTATTATCTCCAGGAGCCTCCAACATCAGTTTGAGCCCACATATGCCATGACCAACACAGATTTTTGTACCGCAGACACTCCGATCATTAGGACGTTTTGTGTAATTTCGTTTTCTTTCCCTTGTAAAAAAAAGTGGACCTCTAAATATACATTGTACGGCCATAAGCTTGTGGTTCTAGCAAGAGAGAACACTCACATGTCAATGTGCAATAGGCTACAAGTTCACACAAGAAGAAAAGTTAGACCACACACAAGTTCAAGTGAGCTTGTATTCTAAAATCAATTGGCAATAGGTGGAGTAGCCCACTAGGCTTATATGTTAGTCTTCGTTCTCCTTTTTTTATAATATGGGACACTCACATGTAGGTATTCTCAACACTCCCTCTCAAGTCTCAAGTGCAACTGAGACTGAACATCCAATTGTCACTTGAAATAAGCACAGTGATAACTGGACCGGACTACTAGGACTGAACATCCTAACAAACAATCAAAAAATTAATAATCCGCACCAAACCTACTCTAATATGAATTTGATGATCTAGGTACTTTAGAAGAAGCGACAACACTGGCTACGTGTGGAATTGAAAGTCTTTAAGAACACATTTTTCCTCTATTATTGAAATGGAGTTTTGTATAAATATCAAAAAAGGTGATATAACCTTGAAAATTTTTGCGAATGTTTCCTAATTTATTTCACAATCATCGGTTAATGAGTCATAATAAGAACAAGCCGCTCTCAAAGGCTAAAGAGATTATCAATTTGATTTTATAGTGTTAAGATTTAGGGTAAAAGACAAAAGAATGTCTTATAAATTAAGTAAAATTTTTAAAAATTATAATCTTTAATTTTCGGAAAAAATACTTATAATTTTAAAATTTTTAGAAAAATTCTTTGAATTAAATTTTAGTTTAAAAATCACAACAAAATGGATGTAGGATGAGTATCGCACGTAGATCAATCAAATATTGATGATATAATAATTTAACTCAAATTTTTAACTTGATTCGAACCAGTTAAACATGACTAAAATCGATAATTTAAGATAATTATAATAAATTATTAGTTCAAATCGAGTTTAAGAGATAGATTAAATTTTCATGTGATTAATATTTGATTAGTTTATAACGTTATCCTTTAACAAAAGTTGAAGAGAATAATTTTTAAAAAAAAATTAAAGATCCTAAAGAGTATATAATCCTTGTAATTCAGATCATTAATTATAATCCTTACTTATTAACCGATCACAAACTGGAGACAAAAATTAAATACTTTGTTTGTTTGTGTATTATCGACACATCAACCACAATTCAATTATAATTGAGAAGGATAACTAGAGTCTATACCTATTATAACCATTATTATTTGGTTTGTCATTATCGACTTATCTTGCAGTTTAGATAGACATTATCTAAACTGAAAAATTGAAGGGGTTAATTATTTTGCAAACTTATTTGGCACCAACAAAATAAAATCAAGCAAAACTGAAATAGTAAAAACACCAGAAATTTGGTAACGCAGTCGGCACACCTTGCCTACGTCTGCAGGGCCCTCACCCAGCTTAATCACTTTCATGAAAGTACAATAGATTTACCCAAGGCTTTACTGAGCCGACACCACTAAACCCTTAACACTATCACTCAACCTCACTTCCCGTGAAAGAATTTCACACCCAATAGTACGACCGCCTCATACTAACCTCAATAGAGGATTTTCTCAATAATATTTGATAATAGAGATAAGAAATAACCAACTCAAGTGATCAATCAACTAAGAACAAAATAATAATGCACTTGAGAAAAAAGAAAGACTTCCCTATAGTTCCGCCTTCTCAAAATAAATCTTCAATATAAACGATCCATCCCAACTTCAACCAAATGACAACTTCTTGAATGATATAATAGGCTGAACCACTTCACCGTAACATGAATCAGACCCAAGCACGTTATTCAGCTGTCCACCAAAGCATGTGCACCACTGTAGTATCTATTTCTCATTAACAATTAACGTCCCTAGCTTATCAGCTATACATGCACGTCAACTCCTTTTTAAACACAATCACGTTGAAGATGGGCTTCTTTTAAAGATTAAAGATGAGGACAAAATCACTGGAGGTTAACTTCATATATGCACAATTCTCCTGACACCTTAAATTCACCTTTAACCAAAATAATCACCACATTTATTACGTTGCCACATATGTAACTTGAAATATGCATTTCCCAATAATCAATTAATGCATACTCCAATGTTGCCTTATCTCACATAAAAACACTGTACACATGCTGCAGTATCTATTTTATTAGACAAGTAACGCCCATCAATTGTATGCCACATATACACGTCAAAACCATCTTGCCGCAGAATCATGATATACACAAATCTCTTTATTTTCTTCTATCCATAAAATCCACAAATCCAGGAGTAACTCCAGTAGTAAAATAATTCCAAAATCAACATGATAACAGACTTTAATTCAAGATAGGATTCTTTTTTCAACTAGAAGATTATCCATATGACTTTAGAATCCAAGTCATTATCTAAGTAGCATCTTATATGTCCAATTAATAAATAATACCAAAATACATATCCTAACATAAACTCATCCTACAGTTTTGTAAACTCTTGTAGACTCTATATATGTATCTTATCCTTAACGTAAATGAAGTGTATTTGCCTTTCTAAATATTTTTTTATGGTATCAAGAGCTTTTTGTGATCTAACAACCTAAGAAACTATAATGTCTACCGAGGGAACTCTTGTGCCTTCTTCTTTCTTTTTCTTTATCGACTACTTTTTATATTTCAGCTTTTCCAAACATCACACATCAACTATTTATCAGATTAAATTCTACTAATTATCTCATTTGGAAGGTATAACTTTTACCTCTTTAGAATAGTTATGATTTAGCAAAATATGTCAATGGCACCTACACGACACCACCTCAATAAATTAATGATCAATCAAATCCAACTTATCTCGACTTGTATAAATAAGATCAATAAGTTCTTTGTTGGATCATTGGGTCTATCAGCGAGAGCATTATTCCTTAAGTTGCTGGTGTTTCCAGCTCCTATACGGTATGACAAAATTTAGCCAATAATTATGCTCCGGGTTCTAAGGCATAGGTACGAACCATTAAAGCAAATAACAAAGGAACATAGGGAATTTATTACTCAATATACTCAACGAGCATAAGAAATGTTTGATCAGTTGGTAGCACTTAACAGTCCTATCATGGAGGATGATTTGGTTCAGGTTGTTATTAATGGCTTGGATTCAGTGTATAGACTCTTCGTTCAATTTCTTGAAAATCATTTAGATGCTGTTTTTTTATGATTTATATGAATTATTACTTAGCGAAGAGGAAAATCTTACTGCTAAAATAGATGTGAATCCACTTATACGACCTATAACTCACTATGTGAATTCAACTATGAGAGGATATTCATCTCGTGGTAGAGGAAGAAATCAAGTAATGACGCATGGTAGAGATCGTTCCACTGTTGGTACTTTTTCTGGTGGAAATTTTCAATCTTCACATAAGCTTCCTCACAATCTTACATAACTAGCAATTGGATAGGCAATATTCAGCGTCATAATTGTAAAGGGTTTGGTCATATCTCTAGCAATATCCCTCACCACATTATAGAGCCACAAACCCATGATAACAAACTTAAACTAAGTCAAATCGACTTTTAATGTGGCAACATCAACTATGCAACCTCAATCTTGGATCCTAGACACTGGAGCAACTTATAATCTTACTCCTGATTTAAAAAATCTTGCCATTTATAATAAGTATCATCGTCCTTAAGCAATCAAAATTGGCAATGACAAATTCCTTCTTATCTCTCATGTTGGTTCATCTTTTTTTCAATCTTCGAATAAATCTTTCCAGCTTCATAATATCTTATGCGTTCATTCTTCTTGTTAGAATGTCTATTTAGGCTTTTATTAATGCCAATAACATTTTTGTTGAATTCTTTCCCAATTGTTTCATGATTAAGGATATCCACACGAAGGAGCTCCTTTATTTAGGCCATAATGATAATGGTCTATACTTTATGCTTATAAAATCCATTCAATAGCCTCGTAGTCCAGTTACCACAATGACTTACACTCTAATGTAGTGAAATTAGTGTTTGGGACATGCAAATTATCAAACAGTTCGGCAAGCTCTTCAGCAAAATAAAATTCTTTTTATTTCTCCTAATAAATCGAGTCTTTGTGATGCTTGTAGTGTTAGTAAGAGTTATAAGTTACCTTTTTCAATCTCTCATTTTAAAGGTGATGGTCCACTTGATTTAATTTGTTCTATTCTTTGGGGTCCATCTCCTGTTCCTTTTATGGATGGCAATCGGTTGCGTATTGCTTTATGATCATTATTCAAAATATTTTTGAATTTGTTTTATTAAGTATAAATCTGAAGTGCTTAGCATTTTTATCAAGTTTCATTATATTGTTGAAAAAATTTTTGGTCGAAAAATAAAAGCTTTCAAGCTGATTGGGGAGAAAAAATCAAGCCTTGTAATCATATTTACTTGAAAATGGAATAACTTAACATGATTCTTGTCTCAAAACTCCACAACATAATGGATGTCTGGAAAGAAAACATTGACATATTATAGAGTCTGGTTTGGCTTTACTTCAATATTCCTCTATTTCCATAGATTATTGGACTTATACTTTTTATATTACAGTTTACATAATAAATCGATTACCTACACTTGTTCTTTTTCATTCTAATCTATATCAAATTCTTTTTCGACAAAGTCCTAATTACAATAATTTACATGTTTTTGAATGCTTGTATTATCCTTGGTTACGACCTTATGCTTCACATAAATTAACACCTCATTCCAAACATTGTGTTTTTATAGGATATAGCAAACTTCATAAAGGTTTCTATTATCTTAATCTTGAATCTAAAAGGTTTGTTATCTCACGTCATGTTGTTTTCGATGAACAAGAGTTTCCATTTTCCAAATCTTCCATGACGAGTTTCAGTGCTCAAGATTCCTTACCAACCACTATTTTTTTAACCATCACGATTCACTCACTCTTCTACCTCACCACCATTACCTCGACCCTTGCCTAATGCAACTACCTTAACCAATTCTAACTTCCCGAAAACACCTTTTACTACAAGGACAACATCATCTACCCCACCCACACACCATACATAAACGTCATCTCAACGTTATGCCACACCCATTATTGATCTCCTTTTTATTTCCTCAGCTAGCATACCCACACCACCCGTAAACCATCCACCCACGTTACCTGGTCCTACCACAAGACCCATTGTTGCTAATTCCTTACTTGTGCTATATATATCACTAGTTCTTTCTCTCCTTTGAATTGTGTTTAATTGTTGACTTAACTCTTTACAATTTTGATATTACTGCACTACCTCGTCGACATCCTATGGTTACTAGATTTAAAACTGGTACTTTTAAGCCTCATCAATTTTTTACCTCCTCTGAAATTGAACTATCAACTTATAAATAAGCTAATCAATCTGAAAAGTGGAGACAAGTAATGACAAAAAAGTATAATGCGATGATCCGCAATGCTGGGGTTTTAGTACCTCCTTCTCAAGCAAATAATATAATTGGATGCAAATGGGTACTTTGTATCAAATGAAAGCCATATGGTACAATTGATCGATACAAGGCACATTTAGTGGCAAAGGGATTCAAATAACGACCAGGTGTGGATTACATTGACACTTTTAGTCCAATTATTAAACCTACCACTATCTGTCTTTTATTATCATATGCCTTACCTGTGCCATATACATCACCAAATAACTCTTCTACAGCATCATCTAAATTGCCTTTAATTGTTGACTTAACTTGTTAGAATTCTAATACTACTGCACTACCTCGTCAACATCCTATGGTTACTAGATCTAAAATTTGTACTCTTAAGCCTCATCAATTTTTTACCTTCTCTCAAATTGAACCATCAACTTACAAATTAGCTAGTCAATCTAAAAGTGGATACAAGCAATAACAGAAGAGTATAACACGATGAACCACAATGACGTTTAGGTTTTAGTGGCTCTTTCTCAAGTTGATAATATAATTGGATGCAAATGGGTATATCGTATCAACCGAAAGCCAAATGGTACCACTGATAGATACAAAGCGTGGTTAGTAGCAAAGAGATTCAATTAACAACTAGGTGTGAATTACATGGAAAATTTTAGTCTAGTTATTAAACCTGCCATTATCAATCTTTTGTTATCATATGCCTTATTTAATAATTGGGAGATTGGATAATTGGATGTTTCTAATGCCTTTTTGCATGGTTCACTTGATGAGAATGTCTTCATGCAACAACCGAAAGGGCATGTCCATCCTACATATCCGAACTATGTTTGTAAATTGCAAAAATCTATTTACGAATTAAAATAGGCACCTCGACTATGATTTTAAGTGTTTGAGGAAAGCATTGATCAACCTTGGTTTCAAGGGTTCAAAGACTAATATCTCTCTGTTCATCCTATATCATGGTTTGGTTCAAGTTTTTTGTTTTTTATATGTTAATGATATTATTATCATGAGAAACAATAGTCATGTGGGCACCAACATAATTCAATCTCTCCAATAATCCTTTGCGCAAAGTTATTTAGGACTTCTTTCTTACTTTTTGTGTATGGAGACACATTGAACTGCACATGGTTTGTTACTCACTCAGTCCAAACATATAAAGGATTTGTTGAACAAAGCTTATATAGAAGATGCAAATAGTGTTGTTTCACCAGCTTGTGACAAAGTAAAATTCTGTATTCATGATGGGACTTCTTTTTCGGACACTAATCTTTATCGAAGTATTGTTGGAGGCTTGCAATACCTTGTTTTAACTTGTCCTGATATTTGTTATGCAGTCAACAAGATTTCTCATTTCATGCATTCACCTACTGATCAGCACTGAACAACAATTAAATGAATACTTAGATATCTTATTAGCACTATTGGTCATGGAATTTTGTTGAGATGCTTAAGTTCTTTTCCTATCTTGGCTTACAACGACTTCGATTAGGGAAGCAGCATTAATGATAGTAAGAGTACCATAGGCTTTACTATTTATGTTGGTAACAATTTAATATTATGGGAATCAAGGAAACAAAGAATGGTGGCCAAATCATCAACCGAAGTTGAACCATCTACCGAAGCTAAGTATCATGTTGTTGCTACTATTGCAACAGAGTTAAACTAGTTACAATTGGTTATCCGAGAAATTGGTATTCCTTTAACATCCTCTCATATTTTGTGGTGTGATAATCTAAGTGCTACTTATCTTACTACTACACCTATTTTTCATGCACGGTGTAAACATTTGAAAATTGAATTTCATCATGTGCAGGGTAAAGTTGCTAAAAAAGAACTCTAAGTACTTTATATTGCAACTACATATCAAATTTAACCAAACTGTTATGAAATCATCATTTTCATCATTTAAAAAACAAGCTGAATGTCTTGCCAGTTCAACTTGTGGAAGGGTGATAAGGATAACTAAATTTCATATCTATTATAACCATTATTTTTTGGTTTGTCACATATTATGTATCTAGATTGATACTTATCCTACAAGGTAAACATTATCTAAACTTATCCTATAGTTTAGATAAACATTATCTAAACTTATTTAGATTTATCCTACAGTAAATTCTTGTAAACTCTATATATGTATCTTATGTTCAATATGAATGAAATGTTTTGTTTCTAAATATCTTTTATAATGATAAAATCTCTTTAATACATATTGCAAGACAATCGTTCTGCCATAAACGTTAAGACAATGTTTTTCTTTGTTTTCATACTCGCAAAAATCACTCTATCATATCGTAAAACATAAAACGATAACTAAAAATTATGAAAATCATGGAGCCTCTTCTCTTCTGTTTCATCATCATCTTTTACAAAGTTCATATATGTTTTTATATGGTGGTGTGCCTAATACTTCTTCTTCAGGAAGCTCTTGAACCACTTAGCTGAATGCTTTGGGTATCTTTTCAATCCATTCTTATAATCAACAAAGTTGATCCCAAATCTTACTGTGTAACCTGAATTCCATTCAAAGTTGTCCAGCAATGACCATGCAAAAAAACCCTTCACATTCACGCCTTCCCTGCCAGAAGAACAATAATTCTTATATATAACAACCTATGTATCTTGAGATATTGAAAATTAAAATTATATGTTTTTTGTTTTACGTTAAGTAAGATCTTAAATTGTGGAATAGTAATATCGGGATTGTTGTTCCTAATGTAACCCTTAATCTGCAATTTTAAAAGAGATAAAAAAGAAATTTAAAAAAACTCCTTAATCTTTCAAATTTTTATAAAAACTTCTTATAGTTATTAGTTTTTAGGGGGAAAAACTCATTTTCTTAAATTCAAGTTAAAATCAACAACGAAATGTACTTGATATAAGCATCCGGCTTGTACCAATCAAATATTTTATACAACGATTCAACACTTAAATCGAACTAATTAAATTTGATATAAAATAATAATTTATTATAATTATCTTAAATTATTAATTTAAATTGAATTTAATTAATTTGAGTAATTTAAGAGCTTAGTTGAGTTATCATTAATGACATTTGATTGGTTCACGTCCGATATTTATACCCCATATGTTTTGTCATTAGTTTTTAATCGAAATTTGAAAAAGAAATTCTGATAGAAAATTAAAAATTAAGAATAATTTTTTCAAAATTTTTTAAAATTATGAGACTTTTTAATTTTTTAAAATATAGAAGAGGTCTATATTTCTTACCCCGAAAAAATCTTAATGACAAGTTATATGGAATAGCTTCCGATATAACAGTAAAGGTAAGACTCATGGTTGAACTCACTCGTAATTAATACTGATTTAGACCATATCATCGATCATACTCCTTAATTATTTCCCAATCAGGTAATACACATTCTAATTTATGGTCATTAATCTTTATTTTGTGATCAGGAAGGACTAGGAAGAGACATGAACGAAGCACTTACTGGATAGCTCTTTGAAGGTAAGAAAGGTGGCCATAGTAATAATCAATCCTCATGTTGTCTTCCAGGACTTGCTCAAGAGTTAGTGTAGAATTGTTGAACTCATCAATACCTACAAATGTTCAGAGATTTTCTTTTTTCAGATTAAACGAACATGCATGTAAGATAATAACATTTTTCAACTTATGTATGCATACCATTTTCAGTGATGTAAATAACTGGAGTATTAGGGTAAGTCTTCTTGATGTACAGTAACAAGTCTCGAATTCCTCTAGGATAGACACTGAGCCAACTTGATGCTGCCTGAGAAAAGATTCATTTCAAGCATCTAGTCTCAATTATTACTATTCCCAGCAAAAGGTATACACAGATCTCTTTTATAATTTAAAAAATTTTAAAAATATTTGATCTTTAAAATTTAATATCTTTAAGACACTTTTTTTTTTCCCATACTTTAGTTTCAAAATAATAATGAAACACATAATGTATGAACATCAAATATAATCTAATCAAATGTTACTTAACTCTTATATTTGACTTAAATTATTAATTTGAGTCATATTTAATTAGTTCGATTCAAGTTTAAGAGTTGAATCCAATCTTTATGTAAATATCATTTGATTAGTTCATATTTAATATTTATATTGCATGTATTTTTTATTATTTTTTAATTAAAGTTTAAAATAAGTGATTTTTCTAAAAAAATTAAAAAATAAAAAGAGTTTATTTTTATCCTACCATTCTAAAAACTAATAAAAACTCTCTTTTCTCTTCTTCCGCTACGATATCATTGTGATATAATCTCTTATGGTTTCTTACATAAAAAATGGTTTATCTTATCATATAAAATTCGTAATTACTACCTTTCTAATGTGAATGGTTATGTTTTTGGGGCCAATCACTCAACAGACTAACGAATCAAAGCCAAATGACGGATTTGATTTCCAACAATTTCAGAAACTCGAATCTATGACGCACCTGTGGACCAATGGGAATGCCATTTCGAGCAGCTACATAAGAAACAAACAGTGACAGAATTGTTAGCTAATGGAAGCCATTAATTCTACTAGAGAAAAACTTGAAACTTGCTGTGGAGTTAACGCGAAAATTATGCTCACTTGTAAGATTAGCATGAGAATCTGTTACGTAGCTTGCATTAATGATGTTAGAGGATGGCAGATAAGCAGCATAATTAGCAGTGTAATAGTTCAATCCAAGAAAATCAAACGACCCTTTCACTGATTTGGATTGCTCCTCCGAAAATTTAGGCAATCGTCTCCCAACAAGAGACCTCATGGAATGTGGATAGTCACCATTGATCAAAGGGTCCATGAACCTGCAACTCAAAAAGTTTTTTAGGGTTTATCATAAAACAGATGAGAAGAAGATGCAAGTCAAAGCATCAGAATTATTTTTCATTTGAAAGAAGAACTTACCATCCAAACATGAAATCAATGGCTCGTTTTGCAGCATTTCTATTGTGCTTTGCATTAGAATATGGCACAAACCAATTTGTCACTAAGGTGATTCCTATCACACCCTTTTGTGTTGCCTGCAAAACTTATAATGTTTGGTAAATCACACTAGTTAGATGAATCCAAATTTTAAAAAGTTAGTCACTAAATTAAAAATTTTGACATAGGAATAAAAATTTAAAATATTAGATAATTTTTAATCTGTTATCTATTTTTCCATATATATTTGCTACATGGACATAATGAAATGGACCTGGTATTTTGTCTTGTACAATTGAACAGCAGAGGCATGAGCAAGAAGCTGGTTGTGTGCCACCAAGTATGGCTCTGTAGCTGAATCTCCGCCGGTACAGTTCAACTGTTGCCAAGCTGAACATCGTCCCGGCGCCAGTGAATCAGTGGCATAGCCCATCACACTATAACTCCAAGGTTCATTCAACGTAATCCAATGCTTAACCCGGTCTCCAAACTCCTTAAAGCAAGTTGCAGCATAGTCTCGAAAGTGTTCCCTGTGAAATGAAACTATGAGAGCTCTACAAGCAATGCTCTACAGATCCATTCGTGATCAAAGAAATAAGATACTCACACAATGTGGGGACTTAGAAAGCCACCAAACTCATCTTCTAAGGCTAGTGGAGGATCCCAGTGAAAGAGAGTCACAAAAGGTTGTATTCCTACATGGTATTTTAAATATTAATAAAATGAAATATTTCTTGTGCATAATATGCATATAAAAATAATAAGATTAAAGCATATATAGATCATAACAGATACCATTAGCCAAAAGCTCATTGATGAGGTTGTTGTAGTATGTTACACCTTCTCTGTTCACTCCCCCACTAAGCTTTCCATCTGCCAGTATGTAGTTCAACATTTATTTATTTTTTTAAATTGAGTTAATATTTTATAAAATGTTTATTTGTATATTTTATTTATATTATTAAATGATTTAAGAATAATAATTTCTCTAATGGTCTTACTTGGCAGTATCCTTGACCATGCAATTGAAAATCTGTAAGCATCTAACCCCATCTCCTTCATGATCCCAACATCTTCCTGTTACATATGAAAACTCAAATTTAATAAGATAAGGAAAAAAAATTCCTCATTTTTTATATCAATAAAATAAACCATATTTATTCAATATTTGTTGCATAAAGAATTAATCTAAAATTCTTAATTCTTTAGGTTCCTTCTCATATTCCAAAAATTTGATAGCCCTAAAAATTAATCATGTAAAGTGTTAATTTCCATCATATTGTTCATCTTTCCAATTTTATTTTATTATAATCTTTCACATTCAAAATTTAATCTTATTATCTTAATATCCTATGCTTTTAGAATTTTAATATTTACCTTGTAGCGATGGTATGAATCAATGGCCACATCTCCATTGCTTAGATCGCTGATCTTACCTGCCATCACTCATATGCAATTGATCTTGAAAAATTCAGGAGACTTAAAATTAATAATTAAGCACTTATTTTTTCGTATTTGATTAATTATATTAAATCAAAGAATTTTAATTTAAATATTTAATCTTAATTAAATCAAATCTAAACTAAACTTCCAAACGAGAGCCATCCAATTGTCAATCTTCAAGGAATCCTATCATTAAAAGGTCGGAGCATCACGTTTATGTTATAATGTGTGAATTTTTTTTTAGGTTTCTCTCGAGGAATCTTAGGACGGTCTCAATTATGGAAAGACACTTTTAAACCATCCACTCTCAGGCTAATCCCCGCTCGAGTTAGATAGGTCCCTTGCAGGAGGCAAAGCTCTGGCTCTAAGTTTTAAACGGCTGCATACATAAGGACAGTTCGAACCTGCGACCTCACTTAAGCCAGGAGAGCCTCTTATCAACTCACACGTGCCTTGAAATTTATTGTACCATTTAATTTTGCTTAATCAATTCTTATTTTATTTTATTAAATTTAATTCATATATTTACATAAACTCTACATAAAAATATAGATAATATTTAACAAAGTAGGATAAAAATTGATTAAATGAACGAGAGAATCTGTATCTATCGTTAATTCCAAACATGAAACATGAAAAGGTATTAAGACTTAATCCATCTGGTCAAAGACCAATTGGCCTAGTATCAGGGTGTAATATATATTGCACATGTTTGACTGACAGATTTGACCACTAAGAGCATCAAAAACAACACCATCAACATCAATGTATTGATAATTACGATGACAAAACAAGTAAACCACTGATTAATTTAATGAAATTGGGATTTGAAAATAGTGATTGAAGATTCTACAGCTTATAGAAGTCCAAAGTTTCCAATTAAAAATTAGATTAAAAATGAAATCACTAAAATAAAAAATGTAAGATTAAAAAGTTCAACTAGTATTAGACTAATATATAAATGACATATAGTAAAAATTGAATGAAATTAAAAAATTAAAAATATAATTAAAAATAACATTATTTTTATATAAAAAAGTTAACATCTAATTAAAGAAAAAAAGTGTTAATTAAAAATCTACCGGTTTATTTGAATTTATAAAAATTAGTTAATTTATAAAAATTAATCAATTAATTAATAAATCAGTTTATTTTTAATAACAAATGTTATTATTATAAATTGAACCAAAAAATTAATTAATTTAAAATTTTTATAATTAGGCTAACTGAACCTATTCGAATTTTTACCATTCAAATTTTAAATGTTTATAAGTATTTTTCTTACTTAAATAATGAAAATTTAATGGACTTATTAGAAAATTGTGTGCATGAATGTTTATTTGTTGTCGTACTTGAAAAATAGTGATAACTTTCCACATAAAATAATAAAGAAAAAAAAGAAAGAAAGCAATGATGATCATCCTTCAGGAAAAGCTTTCTGTACTTCCTAGTTTTTTTCTGCTCTAGCTTCTTAAAGTCGGAGAACAACACAGAGAGATAGAGACAGACCTGGATATCTGTGAGTGAAAAAATCCCATATGCTTGGTCCTTTACCATCTTCTCTGGCTGCACCTTCATACTAAGACATTAAAAAGATAATTTAAAAAAGAACTCCATGGTGAAGCATCTCAGAGAACTTGAACGAAACCAACATTCCAAAGAACATACAACAATGCACCTGATAAGCAGAAGAAGCCGTCCCAAAAATGAATCCATCAGGGAAACTATAACGATTCAGAGAAGTGGAGCTGTAGTTTGATGTTGGAACCAAAGTGCTGCTACTAGTTAATGAATCACAGCTAAGAACAAGTAGACAGACGATGAACAGATAGCTTTGAATTCCCATTTTCTGGTTTTCTTTCTCAGAAATGATGGCGTGCCTGTTGGCCATGGAGTACTCTTTATATATTAATAAACAAAAGATAGAACCAAGAGAGGTTGTTTAATTAGTTGGACATGGAAAAGAACACTCAATAATCGATAAATTACGTATTCAAAGATTCCTATTTTATAACATATGATGCGTCAAAATTTGAGTTGATGACAATTATAAAATTAATGCAAGCGAGATCAGACTTAGACAAACTTCAATTTATCTCATTGTCTTTGTGTTCCAGAAATAAAATAGGTTGAAAGCTTGGCAGACCATATGATTGATGAACGGAACAGGTAAGCCTGTAAAGGATTGTTTTGGTTTCATTCTTTTGTTGTTCTTGTGCCGTCGGGTTCTGTTCCAGTCGTTCTGCAAATTATTTCTCTTTAATACAGAAAGATAAAGGCAAAAACTTCCAATTGTCATTGAATTTTCCTGTTTTGTTATGAGTTTACATTTTCTTGATGTACTTTCCTTGATTAACAGGAGAAAAAGCTAAATATACTAATAAAGATATTCTCGCCACTTAGCCAATAAACTCATTCTCTAATTATTTACATGACGATTTAACATATCTCTTAAACTTGAGTTGAACTAATTAATTTGACTTAAATTAATAATTTATTATAATTATATAAAATTATTAATTAAGTCAAATTTTATTTGTTTAGACTGATCAAAGTTAAAAACTGGGTTAGGTTATCAAATTATTGATATTTGATTATTACATATTTGATATTCATACTACTTATATTTCATCATTACTTTTTAACCGAAGTTTAAGAAAAGGAATTTTTTGAAAAATTAAAAAGAAAAGGAAATTTTTTGAAAATTCTCTTAAATTTTGGTCAAAAATAATCAGAAATTATATTCTCGAAAAAATTCTTTTAATTTTCAATATTTTAGAAAAATTCCTTTTATATTTTGATTAAAAATAACAGCAAAATACATGCATCATCAACATCAGTACACTTACCAATCAAATATTATTTACATGACGATTTAACATATCTCTTAAACTCGAATCGAACTGATTAATTTGACTTAAATTAATAATTTATTATACTTATATGAAATTATTAATTAAGTCAAATTTTATTTGTTTAGATCAAATTTAAAAACTGAGTTAGGTTATCAAATTATTGGTATTTGATATAAGTACATATTTGATGTTCATACTATTTATGTTTCATCATTACTTTTTAATCGATGTTTAAGAAAAAAAATTCTGAAAAATTGAAAACTAAAAGAATTTTTTTGAAAATTATCTTAAATTTCGGTCAAATATAATAAGAAAATACGTGTGTCACGCCTGTACTGATCAAATATTATTTACATAACGATTTAACATATCTTTTAAATTCAAATTGAAGCAATTAATCCGACTTAAGTCGAATTTTATTTGTCTTGATCGAGTTTAAGAGAGGTCTTACATGTTTTATCCTTTATACATCATTCTCTTTGGTAAATAACTAGGAGGAAATTCTGGAATTTGTTGATAATTGTGATATCCATATTTCTATTTTCAAGTGATTTTTATAGTACACCTATACTCTTTTTTTCAATTTTTTAGATTGCAACTTAAATATCAATACCGAATTTTCTATTCTAGAAAAGTTCCCTTGCCAGATAACAAAGTCTAGGAGGAAACTTGCAACATTTTCCAGTCTAAAAAAGTAAAAAAAAAATTCCAAAGATGCTCATGTTCAACTGATTCCTATAAGAAATATAACGAAAAGCCTCTGGAAAACCATCATTTCATTATATAGGTAACACAAAAGAGCAAGAAAAGTAATCGATTACCAACCATTAAAGAGTGATATTATTGCCCTTCAAATCATCTGTCTCAAAAATGGTGTACCTATTCTGTCTTAATGCATCCCACCTATTTATTTATGTGTACCTACTCTGTTCCAATGCATCCCACCTATTTATTTTTGTGGCCATATAAATAAATAGGTACGATGCATTGGAGCAGAGCCACATAAATAAATAGGTAGGATGCATTGGGACAGAGTAGATACACTATTTTTGAGACAGATGATTTGAAGGGCAATAATATCACTCTTTAATGGTTGGTAATCTCACGTAAATAAATAGGTGGGATGCATTGGGACAGCGTAGATATACCATTTTTGAGACAGAAAATCAATCCCCATATTATTGCCCCTCACGGGGTAGCCTAGCCATAAAAAGAGGGAGATGATTGAGTGAAGATTGTGGGCTCGAGTTTTGAGAGGAGCAACCTTTAATTAAGGTGACGTAATCCTCCTGATAGTGGCCCAATTTTTAGGAGCAGTATCAAATGTACTATCTAGGATCAGACTTGGATTTATCTATCTATAAGTTTGAGTGGGTGGCTCATAAGTCCTAAGATAGTCGGGCGAAGTCCGAAACCTGAGTTATCAAAGAAAAAGAATGATATTATTTATATATATATTTCTGCCAGGTTAATTTAGTATTGTGATCCTTCAGGATCAATCCACATGCCACTCGTATCATCGCATATGCTTCCTTCGTCTCCTTGCCAAAATTTTTATATTTGTATTTTTTGAAAGATGGAAATACTGATAAGTAATTAAATCCTTGACGGTGATGTGTTATCTATAATGTTAGCATTCCTAACATGACTGTGACTCACTGATTAATTGAACGAACCAAACTATATATCTTCAAAATAAAACTATTATGTTATTGTTGAACAAAAGAATGATCAGGCAATTCACTTAATGTTCCTGTATCCTCGGAGGAGCCAGTTGAGTTGTTAGAGAGTTTAATTGCTCGAGGGCAGACTAAACGTGTTAATGGGTGAACATCATACATTGGACCATCAACATGATGAGCAAGATGAAGAAGGATGGAGTAGCTCTTAAGACTGCCTTTTGTTGTGCAATTTACACAATGTGGAGAGAGAAATTGCAGGATGCACATGAGAAAGGATATGGAAACTCAGAGGCTGGCAGACACAACAGTCCAATGTATCAGAGAACTTTTTATAGCTCACGAAAATCAGATTATTACCTTCAGCCCACGCATGAGGTGTCTTTGAAAAATCAGTATGTAAAACATTTATGGATCGACAATTATTTACATCGTACTTGTATTCATGATTGTTATTCGTAAAATGTTGATTTTCTTGAAACTGTTTTATTTCATCTCATCTTCTTTCGTTAGAGAATTCTTCAATGATTCATAATGTTATGTCTCAATAAGTTTTTTCAACTTGTATAGCATCACCAACGGACATGTCCTTTGATAAGTGAAAGAGAGAGGAAAAGAATTCGTGACCCATTTGAGACTCATTCTATAATACCCAATAACTATTATCTTGGGTATTTTTAATTAGACTCAAATTTATAAGTGACATAGGACATAAAATAATCTAACACGGTATACTAGGAAAAGTTGATTCCTAGCTCATGAGTAGTTTTCATTGTTGAAGTGTAACATTGAAACCTTGCCTTTGCGATGAACTTTTGTCAAGCTGAGCTTGAGTTAACACATATATTACTTTCATTTTTCAAAAAGAAAGTTTTACTCGTTAACTCTAAGCAAGATCTGAACTATTTTGCATTCCTTAAATCTGGTTTAGATTTTTTTTTACTAGGGAAAGAAAACGAAATTACACAACCATCCTAACTATCGCAGTATTTGCGGTACCAAAATCCGTGTTGATCACGGCATAGGTGAGCCCAGATTGAAGTTGGAGGCTCTTGGAGGAGGTGGAGGCCTAGGCTGGCAAAGGCTGCAAGGGAGGCCAGGCTATCTGCACTCTAGTTACATTCTCGATACACATGTTAAAGGTGCTCGTTCCAGGATTGGCGCAGTAGCTCCCAGATACCTGCCACCAAACAGTATTAATCAGATATTAGAAAATTAGAAGAAAAGAGAATATTTATAACCTCCAAGAAATTGACTTCCAAGATGATCCTTCTATACCCGAGTCCCCAATTTGGTTTAGATTTTGAATCACCGTCTGTAATTTTTTGTTTCTGTCCAATGCTTGCATACACCATTACAAAGTTAAGGTAATTGTTTTAGAGGTTTAAATTTAACTTGGAATTTGTTATCGCAATTCATAGTATTATTTAATGTTTTAAAAATTATATTCGTGACAAAGATCGAATAAAATTAAAAAATTAAAAATTATTGTCCTTTACCCAACGACAACATTGAAGTTTAATTAAAAAACGTTAAATATAAAGTAATTAATTTTTTATTTATAAGAACTTATTAATTAATAAAAATTGACCCATTAGACTATTATTTTTATTAATTAATAAATTTTGGCATATTAGTAATTAGAAAATATTATATAAATTTGTTAGAATGTCCCATATTGCCTAGACATGAAAATATTAAAGGGTTTATAAGTGGTAAGGGTCAACTATCCAAACAACTAGTTCTAGTTATTTGG
>JANKOE010000003.1:849133-860090 GCA_026284465.1 Erythroxylum citrifolium | reverse complement strand
GCTAAGGGTTGATAGATAGATATTTGTTGATTGGCTCTGCAGTCTGTGTGACTCTGTTCAAATATAATCTCTCTCTCTATTGTTTTCAAGGGTATTCTGCGGTAGATTATGTTATACCAAGTGGTGGACCGTGGACATGTCCTTGTGTGTGACTTGGCTAAACTCAAACACTTCCTCACCCCCACAAGCAAAGCACTAACTCACAAATTATTGAATTTTTTATTTTTAATTTAATAAAAAAATTCTTAAATTTTTATTTAAAATAATATTATATTATATAACACATTTAATTTTTAGATAAAAACTAAACCAAATCAAATTAATTTGTATCAAATCTAAGATTTAAATTGAATTCTTATTTTTTTGGGTCTTAGACCAGGGTATCTACCGGCGGACCCAGTGACTAATCCCCTCGCTGATTTGTAAGCACCTCACAGAATGAAACAGTTGACCTATCTTTGGCTAAGGATGGATGAGTCCCTGCCACTCAACCACATCCTTTGAGTTAATTGAATTCTTATTTTAATAATATTTTATTAATCACCTGAATTTTGTTTTTTTTTAGAATCATACCCAAAAAAAAAGAATTGTAGAAATTAAGAAAACTTCTAAAATTCCTCAACTTGAGTTTTAATAATTAGTTTATATGAAAATCTTACTGATTCATAGTAAATACTTGCTCCCTAAATTTTCCTTTAAAATGAAGCTATGTACCCTTAGTTGTTATTATTAGCTTTCAAAAGTATGCTTTTGACAAACTAAGCAACTAAAAAAATGATTATTAGGCCTTAAGAATATCTCCAACTATCTAACATAAACTTTAATCATTCCAATGAACCTTTAATCATAAAATGAATATCTTCGTAACAAAAAATTTAATATTAATTTGAAAATTTTAAATCTCTTCTCTCATAAATTAATTTTATTGATTAAATTTTACGTTAAAGGATCGATGAAATATTAAAATAGTGTTAATTTTATTTGTTCGATAAATCAAATTTGAGTTGATCATAATTTACTTAATTCATCATCATCATCATCACATCCAGTTCGAAGTCCCGTAATAAAGCAGAGTCTGGGGAGGTCTGGTAGTATGCAACTGTACTCCTATATAATATAGAAGTCGTTTCCAATAGACCCACATGCAGATGTGACAATAAAAAAATGATGCAAGTTAAAGAATAAAAAAGTAAAGCTGACACGTTAAATAATTATATAAATAAAATTATAATAAATACATTAATAAATAAAATATAAAATATAACTCGACTTTTAAAATTAAAATATAATAAAATATATCATATCTTTATACGTAGATACTTAAATATATTATTTGTACATATAACTTTAAAAGGGGATATTAATATATTCCTATACATATACATAAGTACATCACCCTAGGATGCTTCGTACTTATCATTGGTATCCATGTTTGTTACACTTGTGGAGATATGCTAGCTTTTCATGCCTTACTTTGCTCTTAATCCACCAGTTGTTCCTTATTTATGGCATTTTCTAAACTTTTTTTATTCTCATTTATTCCACATGTTACTTAATAGAAATCCCAACAACCTAGATTATAAAAAGGTTAAGTGGCAAATAATATGAAATGTTCAAAATTTTAAAAATCTAACCGAAAGGACAAAAGATTTAAAGTCAATCGGCATTAAATCGTTATAAAACTAACTAAAGATTGAATAAAATTAAAGAATTTAAAATATAATTGCAAGAGATTATTCTCGAATAATTTAAAGTTTAAATAAAAAAGATATTGTTAAATGAAAATTAGTTAATTTATTTTTATTTATAATAATTTATTAATTTGCAAAAATTTTACTGATTAATTAATAACATAATTGACTTTTAATAACGAGAGTTATTAAAATAAATTAAACAAAAATTTAAAATATAACCGAAAAGAATTCAAAATTTTTACGATGAAACCGGTCAAATCGGTTAAAATTTTTAATCATTAGGAATATCATGATTAAAATATATCATAACTTCAAATTTATTAACTTTAGATATCATGACTCAAAAAATACATATTTATGTATCTTAGTTAATGAAGTAAAATAATTTTACTACGTTGATTTGTTATTTTTCAAAAAAATTATTATTTAGAGCCAACTTTGAACCAAAAGGTTGATCCCCAACTTCAAAGGTCCCCAATCGTAGGCCGACCACCGCTATTTAGAGCCAACTTGAAACTACGTCAAACCTACTTTCTTTCTTTTTTCATGGATTTCAATGGTGAAATCTGTACACCAACTTGAAACTAATTGGATACTTCTTCCATGGATGAAACAAGTTTACACCTTTTACTCGGTTGTTTGACATTAGTCAAGAGGCTGAGAAGCCTCCTAAGTCCTAAACCTATCTTTAATCATTAATGGGTGACAACTCAATCTGTCTAGAGGATTTTGAATGGCAGTTGTAATCACTTTGACTTGTTCACACTTGGCTTACAGGCCATACGCGTTTTATGCTCATAACTATGCTTTCAGCCTCAAGCTTTTGACTTTCATGAAAAGCCTCATAGACTAGCCTTCAACTTCTATACCATGTTATGTTAATCTTAACTATTTCTTGATATGATCTCGTAGCTCCCTCTAGATTGATGATAATCTTGAGTTTGATCCCTACTTTCGCTTGAATGTCATAGCATTCCGCCATTTTTGTGTTCACATGATCTTCATGGCTGCGTGTAGCTAGTCTGCATGGGCTTCGTTCTTGCAAACTGTGTTAGTGTGTGAAAGTTGTTCCTGTCATCCATGCCAGTATTTAGTTTTCTCTGATATGTACAGTTCTGCAGAGTTAACTGGTCGTCCGTGGTGTTATCACCAGTATCAGTAACATTGTCATCAAAAGTTGTAAGCAAGTTATAGTATGGTTTACAATAACCGTATACGGACAGGAACTAGCAGGCAAGATTTGTTTATAGAAGAATGTGTAAAATGGAATACAAAGTTGAAATATGAAAAATCCAGCAAGTTGGTTAGGATGACGCAGGTAAAAGGGTAATGGCATTACCATTTGTGATCTGTATGCAGTGAATGATCGAGACCTTACCATTAGTTGTCATTCACTCCAAGATTTTGCAGGTCACTCTTATGAATCTCCTTTGGTAATTCACCCAAACTTATTGATCAGATGAAATATATATGATGTGAATCAGAAATGAAAACCTTACTCCCAAAGGAGTCCAACAACTTCCTCAAATGGCATATTCTGAGTAGAAATGCTATGCACTATGCAGCATCTAAGTATGATATGTATGGACTTGAATAGCTTGGGAAAAATTCAACCGAGATTCAGAACGTAGGACCTAGAGCACAAACATCAACAGAATGAATGCCTCTAGGTTGGTTGTCACAAAGATATCATGCAAAAAATTTTGCAATATAAAGCTCCTACAAAGGGTCGGGACCGGATCATCACATGAGCCATGTCATGGTTCGTGTGAGAAACCCCTGAGGTTAGCCTCATGTAACTGAAAGAGAAAAAAGAAAAAACAAGTGATTCCTAGGAGTATGTCGGATTATCATGGCAAAGATGAACATAGGCATCAGAAGGAGCTCAAAAAGAAGAAAATATGCAGATATATTCTTGATAAGCCTGGCACAAGCACAAAGTCAAGCACATATAGTTGGTTTTAACTTGGGATTTCTGACAAATGACTATTATTTGGAGATTTCTATTAACTCCTTCTCTGCACATATAGAACATGTATGAGAAACAAACAAAAGTCGAAAGACCTCGGCAACAGTTGAATGAATAAATGGAAGAACTTTTGTTTCACTGGCAAACAAGAACGGGTTGTCCACAGGCATTGCTTACATAATATAAGGTAGCAGTCAGTAGTGTCCCTCATTCTTTAACTCCGATCCTAATATTTTGACCAATTCAAGGTGAAAAATGGTGACAAAACAATCAATATGAATTTGATTATGATGAGGATATTAGTGACAACGTACTAGATTGTAGTTAGAACTCCTAACTTTTGGTTCTGAAATCTAATAATTTTAACATCTTATGTAAATATCTAAGCATGCAGGTAAGAATGTATACAGAATCAGGTCCTTTGAATTCTTTATGTCTGTGACACAGTATGCACCGGATGCTGACAACAGGGATAGATGAATAAAACCGGAATTATCAGAGAACAGGAACGTGAGCCTTCTTTCTGTGCCTTCAATGAACTCATTAATCTTCCCAATCCACCTAAAGTGGTGCTTTTTCTTGAGTTTCTTGTTGTTCAGATTCCTTACCATACTGAACTTCTTTCTCGGCCCATAATTTCGGCTTTATCTTGTCTTCCATGGATCACGCATCGATTCAGAAAAGCTCCGAGAGTTGATTCTGTTTCTGTAACTTATGCATGCATTTGCTTCATCAATTCACAAGCCTCCACCATTCTTCCAGATCGACATAGCATGTCAATAACACAAGTGTAATGCTCTCTTTTAGGTTCAATTCCATACCTCTCCTTCATCAAACTAAAAATCCTTAGACCATCCTCAAGACAACAATTACGGCTACAGGCAGTAAGGATAGTAATCAAAGTCACGTCATTTGCCCAAATTTGCTCCTCTTGCATTCTCTCAAATAGTTGTATCGAGTACTCAACCATGCCGTGCTTCCCGTAGCATGCAATCATGGCATTCCAAGATGCAACATTTTTGTTACGGATTTTTTCAAATACATTCCTAGCAGCTTTCACACTGCCACATTTCGAGTACATGTCAATAAGAGCACTAACCAGAAAAACATTACTATAGAGCCCCATTCTGTAAACGAGTCCATGAATTTCTTTACCTCGTTGGATAGAACCAATCGTCCCATATGCAGGTAGTAGTCCCGTTAAAGTCATGATGTTAGGCCGAATCCCTGAAGCTAACATGTTGCAGAACACTCTTACAGCCTCAACAGCTCTCTGACTTTCAACAAAACCTGAGATCATCGTGTTCCAAGTAACCAAATTTGGCAACAGCCCAGCTCCTGTCATTCTAGACAAGAATGAAAATGCTTCATAACTATCTCCCCTCCTAGCATAACCAGCAATCATCGTGTTCCATGTGAAATCGTTTGGTTCCAATCCATCCATCTTCATTCTCTCAAAAAAGATGAGCGCTTGATCAACCTTCCCCACAATGCAATACCCACAGATCATTGAAGTCCAAGAAGTCACATCTCTTTTCACCATTCTATCAAACACCTTACGTGCATGACACACAGAACCACATTTACCATACATGTCAACCAAAGCATTAGCCATAAAAACATCATTCTCTAAACCCAATTGTTTAACAATTGCATGAACCTCCTTCCCTTTCTTCACATCCAGCAAACCAATACAAGCTTTTAACACAATAGAGAAAGTAAACTTGTTATAAATATGCATAGATTTCTGCATCAAACAAAAGTACCCAATGGCGTCTTTATAGTCCCCGTTGAATGCAGAGGCCAAAATCATCCAATTCAATGCAAATGCATTTGGGTATTGGATTTTCTCAAAGACCCTTATCGCAGATTTCATCTCCCCGCAACTTGCATATACACCAAGTAGCTTTGACCCCAGTGACAAAACGTTTAAGCCAATCCCAGAAGTGACCAATAGGGCATGAATTTGCCTAGTAGACCTTAGTGCTCTTGCTTTTAGAAACTTCTTAAGCCATAAAGCAATCTGATAAATAGAAAAGTCGCTATCTTCCGACACAAGACACGATCTTTTCATGGGAACTGTTGCGCCCATGAAAGGAGTGAGCTATAAATCTCAAGGGAAATGTCTCAACTAAAGAATCTCTGTCAAAGCTTATTGCTTTGGAGATTCTGGAGAGTGTTAACTATTCCTACTTCACATTGTTCATCACTGAGAGAGAGGTATTTAACTGTAGTGAAAGCTAACAAATGAGAAACAGTAGATGGTTGTGATTTATGCGACTATACTTTGACCTTCCCTCACTCTCCTGGTTAATTATCATAGAATGGAAGTCACTTGCACGGCTTAAGTATACGTTAAATAAATAATAAATTATTGACAAGAGAATGTTTCTTACTAAGAACTTGGCAACATTGATCGCGTACAGTTACAGAACATCAAGTTGCAGTTTTTTGAAGTACATTGCGAAATTAGCAAATGATCATCTTCAATTATGTTACTCAGGGATTTATGGAGGAATGGAGACTTGAGCCGCTCCGCTCTTAGCATTCTCATCACCTTTCTTCACTAGCAGATGCAATTTTCCTTCCTGAAAGCAGTCTGGTACACTGTACTCATCAACTTTGACAGTAACAGGAATGTTCCTGCTGAGGCTGAACCATTCAGGTAATATGCATCCTTTGGTTCCTTCTGATGGCTGTTAGTTCGAGTCTGGTTTGTCTTCAAAAGCTTGGTTAGTCCAAATTCAGAGATTCCGGCAGTCAGAGACTCGTCTGGAAGGATGTTCTGCATTCTTTCATGGAGGTACAGGAGGCCTGGTCTTCATAAACAAATTGCATCCTTTCGTACCTCTTGGACCTTGAATCTCCAAGTAGGACAGAACTCGGCAAAAGCACCATTGCTTAATTTTGCCATTAACTGCAGAATCCTAGAAGTTCTACCAGATTTTCGTGATTCGTTCCACTGATGACAGTCACTTCAGTTTTGAATTCCTGCTCAAAACTTCCTTTCCAGTTCTTAAACGGCAATGACTTCTTGTGTCTCATGGTGGAACTCTATATACAGTTCCAGGAACTCCACTACCCAGTTTTCCTGCAATCCCCCTCTAGGCTCTAGCTACCTTAGAGAGTTTTCAGCGAATCACCAATAGGAAACGGGCGCTCTCTGAAAATTACGAAAACCCTTCCTACATACAATATGTTAAAATGTTTCCTCAAGTTTATAGAGCTTCATGCCAAGACAAAATCTTTCATAATGTTTTGAAGAATTACAGATTCATATCATATAAAGAAAAGTGGAAAAAAAGATTGTTCAGAAATCCCATTCTTGCACCTACCACAACAGAGACATTTGAGAAGGAAAAACTACAAAAATCTAGCAAAAGCAAAGTTTCTCTTTCCTTCGAAGATCTCTAAGAAACAATGTCGATATTACTTGTTCTGAGTTGGGTTTGAATTGCTTCGCGGTGCCTTTCTTAGACTGGTCTCAACAGCTTTCTTGGGATCATGACCGGCTCCAATTATCTTGTGTACAGTTGAAGACAGGGAGGATACAGAAGCTAGCAATCTTCGACGCTGAACTCTGTCTCCTGAATGGATCTTTGTCTCATGGTGGAAAAAAGATGGAGAAGAAACGAGAATAACAACAAGAATGAAGGCAAAAGTAGCTATCAGAGCTCTATAGTTAGTTCTCATGCTGTTTATGCTACACAGTGCCGAGTAGAGAAGCTTTCAGGGTAAGTTGTGAGTGACCATGTCTTTTCCTACAAGTTGAAAGCGCATGCATGAGAGTGACTGTGGTGGCTACTGCTTATGACATATAACAGAATCTGGTATTAGAAAACAATGAGGGGCCTCAGTCCCACAGCAATTAAGCATGTCATTTTGTTCTTGAATAGGTTGAGACTCGGAAGCAACTGCTCATGTGAAGCTTAATAGAGTATTAGTACTTCTCTGACTTCCTTGCTATGCACCAAATATTAAACCTAGCTATATCATGTGACTTATATCACATGAGGCAAGTATCAGTCACTCCATCTTCTGTCCTCTATTGTTCAGAACAATGATGATGATTCATATCAACTAGAAGTCACAAGGTGACTAGATACAGCAAAAGTTAGCTGGAAGACCTGCTTTACATAGGACAAAAATCAACCATCTTCCAGGAAAATGCCGTCTTTGTCTTCAAGATTTCAAGATCCAGAAGGATACTAGTTTGACTTGAATTCTTCCAAATCTTCAACCACATGATCACTATTGCTGCAAGCACATAAACCCTTAAAACTTGCCTTTGATGACTAATAGTCACATGCCTAAATAAGGATATCAACTTCTTCTCCCCACTAGCTTTAACTGGTTTGAGAACTGTCAGGGCAATCTGGTTTAATGAGATTAGAAAAGGGCTGAATCCCAATATCAAATTGAAAGCCTCAGTTTATGATACGAAACATGCACTTCCCCAATTATATCAGTAAGCTTTCAAGTTAAAAGAAAATATCTTTTTATCTTAGCAAGCTATCACCAATTAAATATTCATCATTCACTTCGCATTCAGAGAAGGGATCAGATATCCAAGATCTGGTGAATGAGCTCTTGAGATCTGTCTCTGAATAAAGATACAGATGTAGCCACTGCATTTGGTTGGATCCCATATTAAATGTGAGAGGTGGCTCCTTTGAGGGAACATGTTTTTGCGGGCAATGACTGATAAAATACATAGTGCTGAGTTCAAAACTCTTGAATCAGGTTGCATGTTGGATTGAGATATTTGTTTTCCAGAATTCTCATGATTTCACTCTGTTGTGATTTTAAGTGAGATTACTGAAAAGATGTTCCGAGTTAAAGAAGCTCGGTTACAAAAGGATAAAACCCTATATCCTCAATATTCATCAATGGAGGATTCTTCCATTGCCGCCGGAAGCAACAAACACAGATTTGAAACTCAAACTGTATTCAAAGAACAAACAGACCATCCTCAGGTGGCCTGAGTCTCGCAACTTATGATTGTTCAGATCCTTATCTGGATTAACTTGATGTGCATAAAATAAGATCTAGCAATCTCAATGATCATATTTTGACAAGTGAATCCACGTCAATGTCTAAATCTAACATGGACATGGCACACCTGTCAGGCATATGATACTCAGATCTCTAAAGGAGTTTTTAATTTTACCAAAAATTCCAGAACATTGAAGCTTTTAATCAATTTTCCCTTCAATCAGACAGCAGTGAACAATTTTCCTTCCATGTAATAGTAGTAAAACCAAACAATCTTGTGAAGCAAGAAATTAACTGCTCATCAATTACATCTTCAGAAGGAAGAGGAGTATCAATCTCCCTTCTTAAAGATGTAACTTCTTTGTCTGCAATCCCACAAGGCACAATATGCTTAAAATAGCTTAGATCGGGATCAATGTTGAAGGCCAAGCCATGAGAGGTGATTCCAGATGATATACGTACCCCTATTGCACCAATCTTTTTATCTCCAACCCAAACCCCAGTCTCACCCTTTTTTCCAGCACAAGCTTCTACACCATATAGTGAAGACAACTCAATCATAGTTAATTCAAGTTTCTCCACATATTTCCTGGCACCAAGTCCAATATCACGAAGGGAAATAATAGGGTACAAGATGGTTTGATGGGGACCATGGTATGTAATGTCTCCTCCTCTTTGAGTATAGTAAAGTTCCGCCCCCAATGATTTAAGTTCAGATTCAGGGATCAATAAATTGTGATCAGTCCTTCGTTTTCCAAGGGTATATGTAGGTGGATGTTGCAAAGAGAGTAGTGTATCAGGTATCTTCTGAACTTTTCTAAGAGAGACAAGATTTTCCTGTAGTTTAAGGGCTTCCAAATAGTTGACAATTCCCATTTTCCATACCTCAAGACTCCTTGAAGATCTCATCTCTGCAGATCACAAAATAATTCAGTCACTCATCTTGGCATGCTCATAGTGTATCATTTCGAAGATGAATACATCAAATGGTTAAAGGGAAAGACAATCTCTTTACCTATAATCACAAAACAGGCCACAAATAACCATTGTACATTATATCCCACACAAAAATGATTGTCTACATATACCATCACCAAATCCAACTTCTCATCATCCTTCTAATGGAAAAATGATAAACAGCCTAACCACATTACTGTTCCTCAGATCTATTCTAACTAAAAGTGTTCACCTCCATACAGAAGCTCACAAAAACTAAGAGCTCTCGTCTCAGCCAACAGCAGGACCCAATAAGAAAAATAAACTTAAAACTAAGAATTTTAACACGAAACGAACCCCCCAAACTTTCCACTCCAAACCAGAAAGAGTTATGTCCAAAGTGCTGACTAAACAAATTTCATAGGCAAAATTGTGAAGTCCAAAAGGTAACCTAATCATCAATATCACAAGCAGGATGTCTTATCCAATCTTCAACTAAGAACTAAGAACATCTAACTAAAGCCTAATACCAAAAAAAAGCTTTAGTTCCTCATAACCTAGAAGAACAGCAGGAGAATCTGAAAAGGGTCTGAATCCATTAAAAGGGAACAACTCTTTGCTTCTTAACAAGACAACAAACGCAGAGGAACAATCTGAATGTGGTATTTTCGTATAAGTTTGTGTTCAAAATATGATGATTTGACTTCGTATTGCATAATTATTAATGGAGACTGATAATGAACAACTTATGATCTGTACTTTTTGCTTAGAAATAAACCCAGCAACTATGCATAACCTTCAGGAAATTACAAAGTTAAAAAAGCGCAAAGCTCAAGTCCTTTGGACCCAAAGATATGCAGAAAAAGAAAAAAATAGATTAACATACTAGCTAAAAGAAACGAATGAAAATCTCTTAGATGGTGGAATCAGAAGGGGAAACAAAGCATCGGAAGCTGAAGTAGGTCTGTTTCAGATATGATATTCAAAAATCCAAGAACAGGCCTAAATCATAACCCCTAAAAATGACCCAACAGCTTCCTTTTAATCAATCTAGAGCAAGATCCAGAAAAGGCTCGAACTTTCTTTTCTTTTAGTATATGAACTTGGATGTAAACTTGAATTAAACATCAAACAAACTCAACAAGTTTCAACTTTTAAATCCCACAAGAGTATCCAAAAAACTAAAAGCCAAAGAAGTTCACAAGAAGATACAGAACAAAGAAATGAAACTAACCTGACACTGAACAAAAACTGTTTGCATCTTCAACAAGCCCATTATTTTCGTATCGGTTAAGAAAGCAAAAAAAACAAAACTCAGAAAAGACCAACACCCAGATAAGCTATTTCACTGAAAGTGACAAAA
>JANKOE010000003.1:820190-849033 GCA_026284465.1 Erythroxylum citrifolium | reverse complement strand
TGCTAGTTTTGCCATTGTAACAATATCTCGTTTTAATAAAACAGCAACTAGAAACATATAGGAACAATATTTAAATATAAATTGAATCTCACAATTATAATCTCATCATAATTTCAATTACATAGTAATTATTTCAAAGATTTTACCTTTAGTATTAAAACATAAAATGTAATTAAATTAATACATAAAGATAAAGAAAACTTTTTCATTAATTAAAAAAATGTCATATTAATTTATATTCAATTAATTGGTTGAAGGTCATAAACTAACAAGTTTGTAGTTTAGTAAATTATGATAATATCTAAGACAAATGTTCTACATGAAAATTGGCACGCAAATTCTTCTGCTATTTGTGTTGTGATCCTGCACATATAGTCTTCTATTCTTTTTTTTTTGCAATATTTTCAATTAAAGATATGGATCATCCTTAAACTCTTCATAAAATAACTCTATTAAAGTTTTTTAGTTAAGAAAATACAAAAGCAATAAAAGATCTTGTCAAATGTAGAAGTTGAAGTAGAAAGCAATAAAAGACGTCAAATGTATAATACTATTTTAACATCCAAAAAAGGAGAAAAACAAAATCATGGCAAGTAAGGGAAGTCTTCTCCCCTCAAACTTCTACCATCAGAAGAAAAAAGAAAATTACAGTATTGATCCCTCAACCTCAGACTACCCTACGTCCTCTGATCTGATTTCTCACGCTACTGCTTTCCATCAGAAGTCAAATATCTTAGAGTTCATCATGTGAATCATCATCCTCAGCCGATCCACCGCCTGGGGCTCCACCAGACCTCTGGTACACTGCGGTAATAATTGGATTGCAGACAGCCTCCACCTCCTTCAGCTTTTCTTCATAGTCCTCTTTCTCAGCATTCTGATTGTCGTCCAGCCATTCAAGGGCCTCCTTCACGGCAGTTTCAACCTTTTCCTTTTCATCAGACTCAAGCTTGTCAGCAAGCTTGTCCTTGTCATTAACCTGGTTCTTCATGTTATAGATATACGTCTCCAAACTGTTGCGAGCATCAATTCTCTCCTTCACCTTTTTGTCCTCCTCTGCAAACTCCTCTGCTTCACGGACCATGCGCTCAATTTCTTCTTGGCTCAGGCGGCCCTTGTCATTTGTGATTGTGATCTTCTCAGATTTCCCAGTTCCCTTGTCTTCAGCCTTGACGTTCAGGATACCATTTGCATCAACTTCAAATGTTACTTCAATTTGAGGGGTTCCCCTGTTGCAATAAATACATGAAAAGAAATGTCAATTTCGTGTCTGAGTACAGGGGTTTATGTCAAGAAAATAAATAGTAGAGCCAAACCTCGGGGCAGGAGGAATGCCAGAGAGATCAAATTTCCCTAGCAGTCTGCAATCTTTTGTAAGACTCCTTTCACCTTCAAATACCTAATACCATATCCAAATTAACTCAATTAGAACCTGAACATCATTTTAATCTTCAAATTTTTGTAACTATATACAATAATCCACACCTGAATGGAGACAGTAGTCTGCTGATCCTGGTAAGTAGTGAAAACTTGAGACTTCTTGGTTGGGATGACAGTGTTCCTAGGGATCAACTTAGTCATTACTCCACCAACTGTTTCGATACCCAATGTGAGGGGAGCCACATCCAGAAGAAGGATATCTGCAATGAAATATGCCACGGGAAGCCTCAATTATAGTTCAACAGAAAAGACATCAGTCTGTACAGTTACTATTTCTGAAACTAAAGAGAACAGAAATATAAGACCTTTAGTCTCATCACCACCCTCTCCACTCAAGATGCCTCCCTGTACGGCAGCACCATATGCGACAGCCTCGTCTGGGTTTACACCCTTGCTAGGCTCTTTCCCATCAAAGTAATCCTTCAGGAGCTGTTGAACCTTCGGAATTCTAGTGCTTCCACCAACAAGAACAATCTCATCAATCTGGTTCTTTTCCAAACCAGCATCTTCCATGGCCTTCTTAACAGGTCCCATTGTTTTTCTGAATAAATCGTTGTTCAATTCTTCAAAGCGAGCCCTGGTCAGTGGTTCAGAGAAGTCAATGCCATCGAAAAGTGATTCAATCTCCACACGGACCTGATGCTGACTACTGAGAGCTCTCTTGGCACGTTCACATTCCCTTCGAAGTTTTCCAAGAGCCCTGTTGTCCTTGCTGATATCCTTTCCATGTTTCTTCTTGATCAATTTGATGAAATACTCCATAACCCTCTGATCAAAATCCTCACCTGCACACGAAGATGTATTTATAAGGGCACCATAAAACATGTCCAAATTACAAGTTGAGTCGCTAGAAAAAGCAGGTGTTTTCTCACCTCCCAAATGTGTGTCACCATTAGTGGAGAGGACTTCAAAAACACCGTTGTCAATGGTCAAGATACTCACATCAAAAGTACCACCACCGAGATCAAAAACAAGAATGTTCTTTTCGCCACCTTTCTTGTCTAAACCATAAGCAATGGCAGCCGCGGTTGGCTCGTTGATAATTCTTGCCACATTAAGTCCAGCGATAACACCAGCATCCTTAGTGGCCTGCCTCTGGGCATCATTGAAGTATGCTGCAAGATTAACAGGAAGACTTAATGAGAAAATCAATGAATTGACGACAATTGAAATATACGTACAGAAGTCATTGGAAAAATACAGAAACAATAACTAACCAGGAACAGTGACCACGGCATCCTTGATTTTCTTCCCAAGGTATGCTTCAGCTGTTTCCTTCATTTTTGTTAGAATCATGGCACTGATCTCTTCAGGACTAAAGACCTTTGTCTCCCCATCCTTAATCTTAACTTGAATATAAGGCTTTCCATCCTTATTCACAATCTTGTATGGAACAAGTTTCATGTCCCTTTGCACCTCCTTGTCCTCAAACCTGTGGAAGCATAAACCTAAGTCAGCATATCCCTTTATCAAATCTACACAAACGCATCAAAGATAAAAGGAACTAGTAAGACGCATTACTTTCTTCCAATAAGCCTCTTCACATCAAAGATAGTTCTTTCAGGATTAACAGCTGCTTGATTCTTCGCAGCCTCACCAATAAGCCTCTCGGAATCGGTGAAGGCAACCCATGATGGGGTAATACGATTTCCTTGGTCATTGGCTATGATTTCTACATGTCCACTCTTGTAGACACCAACGCAAGAATAAGTTGTACCAAGATCTATTCCAATAACCGTTCCGAGCTTGGTGGCTTCTTCTTTAGCAATGGAAATCGCAAAGAGACATCCTACACAAATTTGAATATCTCAGTACAGATTTCCCAAAAAATTCTCACGGCATTATAAGCAATTTAACATCAAAGCATTCAATATGTAAGCAACCACTTCTCCGAAACATGGATTACATATCCGCTTCCAAGAAAGTGAGTTGACTATAACCGCTTACCACTAAAATATCCTCAAAGTTTGATCCATTATTATACTAACAAATCTCACTGTTAATCACATTTGGTGGTTACAACAATCTTAACTTCATTATCATAACTAGACAACGACTAGTTTCTTTCACTTTATCACAAGCCAAAGATGAAAACTAAATTCTAAATAACTTCAAATGTTTCACGTGAATAGAATTAAAATACAAGAAAACCTGCATACACATCCAAATCGTTAATGAATCTATCAAATCTAGCACTTTCAGAAGTCAGATCCACAACATCACATGGAAAATCACCAGTTAATTAACTAGTAAACAAAAATACATAATCAGATCCGGATGCGAGAACGCGAATACCCACGAGAGTATCCAAAAAAAAACTGAAAGCAAAGAAGCACACAAGAAGATACAGAACAAAGAAATGAAACTAACCTGACACTGAACAAAAACTGTTTGCATCTTCAACAAACCCATTATATTTGTATCTGTTAAGAAAGCAGAAAACAAAACTCAGAAAAGACCAACACCCAGATAGGCTATTTCACTGAAAGTGACAAAAGAAAAAAGATAAGATTTTTAAAAAGCCTAGAACTGTGATCCAAAGCAGAAACTCCATACCCAGATCAGAGAAGCATTGAGACTCCGAGATGACAAGGCTTTTTGCATAAAATAAGGTACTCAAAGAAGTAACACCACAAAGGCCATGGCCAAGTTAAAGATACAGAGAGTCAGACAGCGAAGATGGAAGCTAAGGGTTGATAGATAGATATTTGTTGATTGGCTCTGCAGTCTGTGTGACTCTGTTCAAATATAATCTCTCTCTCCCTCTCTTGTTTTCAAGGGTATTCTGCGGTAGATTATGTTATACCAAGTGGTGGACATGTCCTTGTGTGTGACTTGGCTAAACTCGAACACTTCTTCTCACCCCCACAAGCAAAGCACTAACTCACACAAAAGTTCAGCCTCTGAAACTGTCTCGAGTTAAAGCTCGAAGTCAGTCCAGACTCCAGCAACTTCACATTGTTTTATTCACAGTTTTTTTGAGTTAACATTTGACTCTGCTTCGTATTGTTTCGTATATATCAAGGTTTTGAAATTCGGACGGTCGAACGGAAGGATTTATTAATTACTGGTTCGATCGATTCCACCACCAACTAAATCGGTGTGGCGTTATAATTACGTAATAATTATATATCATATTAATAATATTAAAAAAATAAAAAATGTACCAAATAATATAAATTTTTATATTTTTATTAGATTTATGAAAAAAAGATGGGTTTTACTTTTTTAAGAATTAAAAAATACATGAAAGAAAAAAGTAAAATAAAAAATAAAAAAAATTCATTGAACTAGTGGCCAAATGGTTTGATCAGTCCCAATTTAACCGGTCAATTAACCGGTTCACACTAATTTAATTAAAGACTAATTTTTGGGGATCATTTGAATCGGATAGTCGATCAATCATCGGCTGATCCAATCCGAGTTTCAAAAGAGAGATACAAATGTATAAATGAGGTGATAAAGGCTCCTTCGATAACTTGTTTCTTGTGTTAATCAAATTATGAAAATCTGTCATATTTTATAAATTACTTGAATATATGTCCAATCTAAACAATTTAATTTAATCAAATTTAAAATTAGGCTATATTTGATTGAATTTAAAATTTTTAATATAATAAAATGAATATTAGAATATGATTATTTCAGAGAAATAGAAAGATTTATAATATAATACAGCAAAAAGTTGTTTATCATTTTATATTTTATCCTAAACCTTCCAAATCGGAAGTTTATCATTTTTACTGTTTATAATGAAATAGGATATAATATGAAACCTTCCTCTTCCATCCCATCTCGTCTCATTTCATTATAAACTTTTTTTTTTAAGGAATATAAACTTTCTTTTTAAAAGATAAAATAATATGACATTTTATTTCATTCCATTAATAAACCTCCAACTATAGAATAAACTCCAGCTCGAAATACTGATCAAACCGACCCTTGGGACGATACAATTCTTTGTTTCTCTCGTTCAACAATGTACTATAACCAATGAAAGGTAAGAAAATTACCAACAAGCAACAAAGATCAGCTTCTATAATTGTATATTCTCAACGAAGAAGTTCATAAACTGAAAAGGGCATTGTAATGCTAAAGAACAATGAAAAAAATGCTCCCACTGTAGCCATAAAAGAGGATAAGGGAACAGAGAGGTATACATGTTCTGCATTGTACAGTCTATAGATTTGAAGAACATGATTTTAGCTGATATATACAGCAAGCTTTGCTCTGGGGGTAATATCTGTAACTGAAGCTACCTCTAGGAAGAACAAGAAAGCATGCAAACGCCTGGCCGATAAGCCCAGGCTGGCGGCAGACGAGCATATTTTTCCATTCCTGACTGCTCATCAAATGGCCGCTTGATCAATTTAAGCAGCCGTCTAACTTCTCCAAAGTCACCCATTTCAGCTGCATCAATGGCAGTTTGGCACAAGTAGTTCCGGAGCACATATTTCGGGTTTACTGAATCCATTTGGGCTTTTCTCTGTTCATCTGACTTGTCAGTAGCACCCAGCTGCAGAAACAGAAAAGAATGAGATTGGACAACAAAACTAGGCAGAAATAGATTGTATCATCTTTCCTCTGTGTTCCATCTCATGACCAAGTTTTATTTCTTTCTGGCTTGTCAGTTTTCCAGCTAGCGGCGACGTTCAGCTTGTATAGGAGGTGGCTTGCAATAAAATGGAAATGGAAAGATCCAGAAACAGAAATACAATATAGAAATATCTGTCTATGAAGCCTAATAGAGATAAAACTGGTATACGCTATAGAATAATACTTCAGTACCTCCTTAACGTATGATTGCAGCCAGCTGAGCCATGCCTCTTTGCGCTCCTGACCTATATCTAACAGAACAGCCTTCAGAGTAACCAGCAACTCTTCTGGTGAAATATTTGGATCTGTCTTGATATTCGAAAGTGATCGGAAGAAATTTGTGTAATCAACTTTATCTACGGCCATGTTATTAAGGAGTTTACTTATCAACTCTTTATTGTACTTGGGAAGCCCGAGCTTTCTGGTCATTATAGCTTGATACTCATCCATGAATTTGGTTCCATACCTGTAAAATTCAAGAAACATCAGCTTCAGAAAAAACTGCAACTCACCAACACTATCTCTTACATCTCTTACATGTTGAGGTTACAGTACCTTTCCATTGCATAATTTGCCTCTTTATCATTTATCAACTGAACTGTTGATAGAGTAGATACGAACTGCGTAATATTCCATAAGCAAATATCTGGCTGATTTGCAAAACAGTATCTTCTACCAGGAAGATCTGTAGTATTTGGAGTATAACTTGGATCGAAAGCATCTAAAAAGCCAAAAGGGCCATAGTCAATGGTGAGACCCAATATGTTCATGTTGTCAGTGTTCAGCACACCATGGGTAAAACCAACACCCTGCCAACGTGCAACCAAGGAAGCAGTGCATTCAGCAACCTCCACTGCCCAAGCTGAAACATTAAGCAAACAGTGATGGGAAAATAATAGGTCTTTGCAACACCAATAAAAAGTGTAAAACACGAAAGACAGACATGCAATAAGAATGATAGTTTAAATATGTTAATCGAGGCAATCAGGTAGAGGATTTACCACAGCAGCTATTGAGACAAAAGTTACTTTGCTTTATTCTGTACTTTCATTGCATATCATATTTATAAGCCAGTATGCCTTATTGCAGTTTCGTTACTTAAGAAACTGTTGCATCATCCTCATTCTTAAAGTTTGATACTTACCCGCATATTTGTTTGAGGTTAGATCCACAATTGAATCATTTTCAAGACCTGTACTAAAAGATACACTCTCACTTTTAGTCATATTCTCAATATGAGGAAAATGATGTCTAATGGCATAGTCTGCCAGAACACGAACAATCTCAAAGTCATCTTTTCCTCTAGAGGCATGTACTTGGTATGAACCAAACCGAAGAAAAGATGGTGCAACTCTGCATACAACTGCACCAGGTTCTTCTTTTGGGTTGCCACTGCATGAGAAGATATTATTGTCAGCATAAACCAGAGAGCATCGCAAAAGCAGCACCTAAATTCATTTGCTACAATTAAACTTTTTGACCATATTTCTTAGCATTTCATGATAGAGTTCCCTTCAACATCTATGAGATCAAGTGAAGCATAATATACGTGTAAAATCCAAAATGGTAGTATCAACCATAAAATAACAGATTCCCAGGAAAATGAAAAAGTAGGAAGTTTGAAAATGCAACTAAAGATCAAAACTAGTATCTCCCAGTTGTTTGCGCTAATGAATTTATTCTCAAGATTTTTAAGAACCTTTGAATCCCCTATGAATGCAGAGAAAGATCTTCAAAAGTTCAGAGTACATGAAGAAAATGCATAATGGTCCAAAATGATAATTAGGAAAATCTGAAATGCATAAACAGTGAAGCTTTCCACTTGCAGCATGTACATCACTACTACAGTTATTGCAACTTACTCATAGAACATGTCTCGGGAGACATATTTCCCCGTTGTAACAAGACATAGTGCTCGAGTTGTTGGAATCCCTAGAAAGTGCATTGCTTCACTGCAAAGGAACTCCCTGATGCTACTACGTAGTACTGCAAGGCCATCAGCAAATCGGCTATATGGGGTCATCCCAGCACCTTTAAGCTGCAGTTCCCACCTTTCCGACTTTGAATTCAGAATTTCCCCCAGTGTAATTGCCCGACCATCCCCCAGCTGACCAGCCCACATGCCAAATTGATGTCCTCCATAACACTGTGCATAAGACAACCTACAAGAGAAGACAATAAGAGATGAAAAGAACAGAACTAAAAAAATAGAAAGGAATGGATTAGGTCATCAGTCTGACGAGCCACAACATAGAAGAGTTGAGTCAAAAGACTTACCCTCCAACCAATGGAGAAGCCCCAGAAAAGAGTAGGGGAAAATCTGATCTTTCAAATCTGCAGTCCGATAAAATATATTGCTAGTTAGTCCGATAAAATTGAAAAAAATTTCCAAACCTCAAAGCTTTATATTCATGACTACACTCAATGAATATCTCCAAGTACAAAACGAAACAAATGAACGATTCCATGGTCGCAAAATGGTTGGCAAATGTTATCTGAATTACCTTGATAGTCATCCTACTGTTCGTACCACAGTTATCAATCCATGAGTCAAATCACTTATGCATCAATTCACAAAATTCGGAGCTAAATGCCACTATCTAGCCACCACGAAGCAAAATATCATGAGAAAGACTCACTCTTTAGGGTCCAAATCAAGCAACTCAGCAACTGATTCCGACCACACAACAAGTTGAGGATTCTCGACCTCAGCGGAGGGCGAAACTTTGGTGTAGCAAGCATGCAACACCTGGGAAACACATGAACACTGAACTTTAACCATTTTTGCGCCATTAAAACTCACACAAAGAACTGATAATCACATCAAAACTGCCAAGTAAGTTCATGGCCTTCATGCATCCAATTCAGTGCCTAACAAACATAAACCAATCAACATATACAGTCGATCAGAAGAAATACATAATTAAATTGAAGAGAGAAATGGAAAGTGAAAAAGACCTCACGAGGAAGATTACTGGTTACAGAATCACCAGGAAGTTCTCGAACAAAGGAATGGTCCCAGTTAAGATCTTCAAGCTTCAACTTTACCCTAAGATCACTTTTTCCTTTACCGCGGTCAACGTCGGCGGATTCCAAGCTCTGGTTCCTCAAATCGCGCGTCACCGACTCGAAGGATGCTTCCCGTGAATGCGATTCCATGGATTTCAGACAGAAGTCGACACCGGAGGAGGGGGAGTTACTGGAGCGGAAGCCGCATGCGGCGGCGGTGGCACAGTGGAGATTTAGGGGAAAACAAGGGGTATAATGGGAATTCGAAGGAGAGGAGAGAGACAGAGAGCGAAGGTTTTTGGAAAGAATAATGAGAAAGTGCTCAGAGCATAGTAAAATGCTTTTTTGAGAAAATATTTTCTTTTTCTAACAAAATTGGAGATTTTCTTTTTTCTTTTTGTGTAAAATAATATTTTTCAAAAATAATTTTAGTTTAAATTAATTATTGTCTAAATTTATATTAGAAAATGTGAAATAATAAATATGTAAGTTTAAAAGATGAAATGTTAAATATGTAAGATATGAAATTTGTGTTTATAAATAAAAATGATTATTTTTATATGTTTATCCATAAAAATTATTAATAAATTTGTGAAAAACATAAATTCTAACCATTGATATTTATAAAATGACTTTATACTTTTGTGAGACTTTAACGACTATAGTTAATTTTATCGACAATTAGTAATTATATGACTCATATTTTTACGGGATTGTTATTAAGTATTATTGTTGTTATTATTATTAATTATAAAGTATAAAATATAAGTTTATTGATAATTAATAACTATTTGTTATTTTATATTATATTTATAAAATAAATATTTAAAAATAACCTCTTTATTAATTAACGATAAGGTTGCCAATTATTAAACGTTTTTAAAATTTATTGTTGCTTGTTATCTGTAGAATAAACAAAATTTAATTTATTAAAAATGAATTTTTATTAAAATTTAGTAAAAAAATAGTTCATCAAATAATTTTATTTTTTATTATTTATAGTATTTATTATAATTATTAATTATTATTATTTTGAGTTAGAAAAAGAGAAAACAAAGGATGTTCGGACTTGAAAGTCGACTATTAACTGAAAGAAAAAACGACAAACAAACAAAAATTCAAGTCCGCGTTCCCTCTCTCCTTCTGTTTCTCGCTCGTTAATGTTCTCCTCAATTGTTCAATCCAAATCCTCACTCTTGACATCCCTTGTTTTTCGATCCTCAAATTCGTCACAAGAAACTACTCCCCAATCCGCCAAAAGCTCTAAACTATCACTCATAATTGGGATATAGTAAGGGGGAAGAAAAGGAATCAAGCTTATCTTAGGTTTATCACAATCACAATTCGCTTGATTGGAGTTTGAAGATCAATTTCACCTGTTTTTCGAAGAATTGGAGCCTTAATTGAAGTGGGTTATTCTTGAAATCAATTAGAAGCTTTAAAGTTGGACTGTTTCGTGAAGGTTTTATTCTTTTTCTTTTAACTTCGTTTTTGTGTTAAGGTTTTGGAATTGGATAAGCTTGGAAAGTTGAAAATTTTGTCGTTAGTTAACTTATTTTGGTTCTTGTTTGCTGCTACAAGGTTGGTTCTGGTCGTTATTTTGGGAATTTGGTCGAATTCAGTGATTTTTAGTTTTTTTTTTGTCTGCTATTTTACGTTTTCCACCATGGTAAGATTAGAGTTCCGAGCTTGTGAATTACTTGGTATTTCCTAGTCAGTGTAGCGGCTCTTTCCTTTTCGATTATTATTGATTTTAGTAGCTTAATTTTGTGCAATGGGATCTATCAGTGGAATTTTAGCTTAGTTTGTCTCTAGTTGTTGGTCTGTATTTTTTGTAAGTTAGCTATGACTAACAATTTGATAATTTAAGACTAGGTCTTGATGAATTTGGCTTTAACTACTTTAATACTATCCCCTTTAAGCATATCATATGAGGTGAAATGAAGTTTGTGAGTTTCTCATTTTCTTCAAATTTGTCATCAGGTACTAGCAGCTCGCATTTGGAGAAAATTGATCGATTTATTTGGAGTTTGACTAGTTCTTTCAAAAGGGGATCAGTTTAATTCAAGGCTTGATTTTAGGGAAAGTTGAGATGGAGTTTGGGCTCTCTGATAGCAGTGGTTTGTTAATTTAATCTCTCTTCAAGATGGTGTATTTAAGTTAGCATTGATGATGTTTATTTCGTTTCTGTAAGTTTAGGCATTAGATTAATTATGGTGTTTGCTATGTCATCTATTTCATGTGTCTGATTTTAGAGGATGATCTCGATCATCTTCAGTTGCTTTGCAGAAGGTATTTAGTTAGGTCTTCTTGACCATTTAATCTGCAGGAACTGATGATGATCTTCCACCATCCCATCAGAATAGATTCCAAAGCGGGGGACGAGCTGCTAGAAATGGGAGATCTGCGCTCGTCGGTTCTGCTGCGTTATCTAGGATGCATGGCGATATGGAGACTCAAATCCACAACATTGAGCAAGAAGCATACACTTCAGTTCTGCGGGCCTTTAAAGCTCAATCAGATGCCATCACCTGGGTATCTGTTCACTTTTCTTATTATGGATGTTGTCCTTGCATAAGTTACTATAATATGAGGCTGAAAGCTGCAACTTTTCTTTTACAGGAGAAAGAAAGTCTAATTACAGAGTTAAGAAAAGAATTGAGAGTATCAGATGAGGAGCATAGAGAGCTTTTAACCAGGGTTAATGCAGATGATATTATCCGAAGAATAAGGTCTGCGCAGAATTGTTTTCTCAAAACTTTGACAGATTACAGTCGATACTTTTAGGTAGAAAATGTAATCAATTATGATTCTAGGGAATGGAGAAAGACAAATGGTGTCCAAGGTGGCATGCCAAGCAGTGCTCGGCCAGCTCATGATCCTATACCTAGTCCTACTGTATCAGCATCACGCAAGAAACAGAAAACACCCCAGTCAGTTGTTTCATTGTCAATGGGTGCCCCTCCTCCTGCACTACATCCATCAATGCAACCATCCACATCAGCACTGAGAAGAGGTCCTCCCTCGGCATCTAAGAACAAGAAACCGAAATCAGTAAGTTGTATGATCTTTTATCGTCAATAATATGCATGCAGTTCTTTGGCGGTTAACATGTAATTCTCTGGTTGTCATTACTGTTGTCCTTTTATTGATTCTTCAATGCAGTCCATGCCTGGTTTGACAGTAAGGAACCCAGTTGCTAACCGCGGTTCTTCAGGTCCCTTTGCAGCCAATGAGCCTGCTGAGGCTACAAGTTATGATCTATTAATTGGCAGAAAAGTTTGGACTCGTTGGCCTGAAGATAACCATTTCTATGAGGCTGTTATTACTGATTACAATGCAGTTGAGGTACATTTTACTGTTGTCTCTGTAATATTTGTGATTATAGGGCTTATAATACTATGATCCTTTCCATGTCTTGACAGGGAAGACATGCTTTGGTTTATGATATGAATACAGCTGACGAAACATGGGAATGGGTGAATCTCAAAGAGGTAGTATTGGTTATGTAGTGTATGGTTAATTCTACATTTAGTTTTTTGGATGCAAATTTATAATTCTAAACATTGTTAAACATGTTACATAACTGCTGGTTGAATAATTTGTGGTTGAAGAGCTTCTGCTAAGTTGACTTGTATTTTGCCTGCAACTCTAAATTTTGTTTTTTTGTTAATCAGAAATATTTTTTATGTATTTTGAATTGTACGTCATGCTTATGTGACAATATTAGTAAATTGCCGTGACTGGGATGAGTTTTTCTCTTCTTTTTTTAAAATTTTGAGTGTATCTATTTGATCCAGGCCATAATTCGGTCAAGTATTTCTCCATTAACCCTAATCCAGGCTTCATTAGTTTGACCGTTACTTTGAGAACAGAGGTGGTAATATAAATTTGTTCCTGAAAGTATACATCGACTAATGGCAGATATCACCAGATGATATAAGGTGGGAGGCTGAAGAGGCAGGCCTTGTTCATAGAGGTGGCCGGCCAGGTCTAGGCCGTGGGAATAAGAAGTCCATGACACGAGGTGGAGCTGCTGCTGGAGCAGGGAGAGGCAGAGGAACCATTAAGGGTCAATCTAAGAAGGAACTCCCTCTCACACAAAATGGTGTCGGGAAAAAGGCAGTCGGGGCTATTGAGATCCTTCACACCGAGACTTTAATCAAGGAGGTAAATCGGAACCTAGAACATTTTGACATATTGCAAATGAGGTGGCTTCTCCCTGAACTTGGTAGCTTTGAACAGGTCGAAAAAGTTTTTGGGGCAAGCCAACCTGATCCTGCAGAAATTGAGAAAGCAAAGAAAGTGCTGAAAGTAAGGACCGAGCATATTGTATTTATAATGGTACACTGTTGTCCTTTGTAAGGCATTATATCTTCTTTATAATGCAGGACCACGAGCAAGCACTTGTCGATGCAATTGCAAGGCTCGAAGATGCATCTGATGGTGAAAGTGGTAATAGCTAACTGCACATAACCATGTTTATACTGTGTATTGCTTTCGGCAAGGATGTTGTATAATCTAACTGTAGTGTTGGGATGTTCAAATTTAACCTGCTGTGTACAATTTGTCCATTAAGGTACTAGAATGTTTCCCAATGTATCTCATGTTCTTTATCGGGAAGTCCTCCACACAGTTTAGTTTGGTTTTATCCTTTATATCTTGTTTCATGAACTCTGCAACTTTTTTTCATGAAAGCATCTGTGAGATGAAATAGAAAACCAGTACAGAACACCAGAAGGCCTTATTGATGATACAGACAATGCAATTGGCTTTCTTTTTTGTCTTTTGGATTAAAAGCAGATGAAGGAGAACAGCCCTTTCCACACGGACAATCGATGGACCCAGATCGATGACGAAAACGAAAAACGGCTGTATGCTGAGATGGTTGGTATAGGTAAGAGTAGTGGAAGGCAACAATTTAGCGAGAGGGTAGACAATGGATGTCATGACTAAACATGAAGAGGCCACAACACATGATAGCTAGGATTGTTACCGATACTGATGTATGATGATTTTATAACTGGCCTGAGATTATGACGCACTCCATGGCTCATTTCATATTGAACAGTGGTTGTAGCCTTAGTTTCTTGTAGTTCTATTTCAATGGAAGTTGAAGATTGAATGTGTAAATTATGCTAATATCCTATTTTATTTTAACCCCAACATTGTATGATGTTTGGAAAATGATTCTGATTTCTCTATCCTTTTCATCTGTCTCACTCTGTAAGATATCGTTTGTTTGGTGGAAAACTTAAAGCATTTTACACTGACAAATACAACTCCTATTCTCTCCCCTTCATCTTTCCCTGTCTTCTCTATTAATTATACTTGGCCATTTGAGACCAACAAGGCAGGTGAAAATCAGAAGCTCACAAAAAATAGATAATTTACATAATAATACAGCCACCACCATCACCTCCTTGTCTTCTTCCTCCCTCTTCCAGTCCCTCCACCCCCCACCTCAGCATCCACACCATCTCTTCCCCTCTTTCCCCTTTCACCACTCGCCTCCAGGGCGTTCTTTGTCTGCCTCTTCGGCGGCCGCCCGATTCTCTTCTTCTTTCCGACCACTTCTCTTACACCTCTTCCCCTAGAACTCCTTGTCACTGTTTCTCTTACCTTATCTCTGTCCCTTCCTCTTGTCTTCCTATCTCCCTTCCCTTTACTGCCTTTGCTCTCTTCTTCTTCTTCTGATGAGGAATCATCATCATTTTGTGTCGGTTTATTTGGTGAATTCTTTTTCATTCTTTTCAAGAAACTTGCGGCTCCTTGTCTCTTCCTTTGGTTATCAACTTTCTTCTCCACTTTCACGTCGAAATTGTCATGTGAACTTAGTTCGTTACCACCATATTGATGCTGCATCTCCCCATTACTCTTGCTCTCTGTTCTCGAGCTTCTCCGACCGGGTACCGATACCGACCTCTCTTTAGACCTCTTCTTCATACCCTTTTCCTTGATCTCTACAGGTGCAGCTTCAATCTTCTCTTCCTTCACCATTGGCCTTTCTTCAACCACCACCTCCTTTTTATCCACCTTTTTACTTGCATTCTCAGGTTGTGCTCTAACATTACCTTTTGCTGTACATACAACCATCGCAGGTTTCGAAACTAGGGCTGTTTTCAGCTCAGGTTCCACTTTCACGACCTCCTTGCTGGTTTCAAGTTTCGGGAACATCTCTGACTTTTGCTTCAACACCAGAGATCGGAGCTCAACAGCAGCAAGATGCTCCGGTGAGTTCCTTCTAAAGAAAACGATCGAATTGCTCAACAGAAGGAGAAGATCTCTGAAGAACTTTCTGACGGCATTGGAGTATGCTCCTTTGTCAAGCCTTAGTTGAACAGTTTGGAGATCAATGTGCTGACGGACCAAGTTTTTGTACCTTTCAGATTCCTTCAAATAACAACATTACAGTCATTGATCACTAACAAATAAAAAAAAAAACTTACGAGACCAATCTAATTATTCTTACAATTTTTTCTTATTTATTAATAATAATTATTATTAAAGACCATAAAAATAAATAATTAAGAATAATAATTTTTTCGATTGAATTAAAAATATAAACTGAATTTAATCCAATCAAGTTTAAACTTAAAATTATAACCTAAAATAAGATCAAATCGACTCCAACCTGAATCTGCCAACCTACAACCCATCATATATTTTATTCTTAATAACGGAATCATTGGCATATATCATGTGCATAACATACCAAAATTCTTAAACAAGGTCAATTCGCCACATAGGACAAGACCTTAGGCCTAATGGTTGGGCTTTTATTTCATTTGTTCAGCACTAGTCTTTGGTTGTAGTCTCCAACTTTAAGTATTTGACCATCCAAGACCTCGAAACACGTGACGTCAAGACAAAAGGCTCCTGTCGTTGGGCCGATCGATGCCAATTACATTCTTAACCCTCATTGACCAAGATGGCAACTAATTTAGGCTTGGCAATTTCGTCATTCAATTCAATCCTTAAATTGAATTACGAGTCCATAATCTATAAAAGGTCGGCCTAATAATAGAATTTTTATTGAACTAAAGTTTCAATTTTAGTTAACAAAAAGTAAGATTTTTCCCTTATAAAATTTAAATATAAAATTTAATTAAAAACATTAGGGAGTACCTGACTCCAAAGCCGACGTTCAAACGCTGAGCTGAGCCGATTAGAGCGGATGATCTCGAGGATCTTAATCAACGGCTCAGATTTGACGGCGGAAACCCGCTTCGTGGCGGGAGACACCTCATCACCGCTACTACTCCCAACCACTGCGCTGCTACCGCCGCCGCCGCCAGCTCTACGACCGCGTTTCTTCTTCTTCAACGACAAGGTAGCTGAGCTTTGCACGTCACTGTTTTTATCCTTCTCTTCCCGCTTAGACTCTCCCACAGACTCGCCCAATTCGTTCGAGTCGCCAACTCCACCCGCCTGACTGGCCCTCGTTGCTCCGTTATCATTCGACCACCCCGGTTCGGACGGGGGGCGCGTAGGGTCTGATTCGGGTTCCGGTTTTATAATCGCCTCCGATGTTACGATGTCGTTTGCTTCGTTATTTGTTGTCGTTTCAACCTTTTGTTGTTGACTCGTCGAGTTCGATTCATTAAACGACCGGTCGTCTCGGTCGTCGCCGGCGTCGATCGTCGTCGTCGGAGTTTCAATTTTCTCCGCCTTCAGATCTATGTCCCCCTTCACGCTCCCCTCCCTTTCCTCTTTCAACCTCTTCACTTTCAATTCCAGCGACCTGTAAACAAACAAACCATTAATAAAAGCTTTCAAAAACCTCACTCTCTCAGATCTCACGGAAACCAGAGAAGCCAATCGGATTTCGAGTTTCTACACGATCGAGTCGTCACGTTGTTGAACCTCCCGACGGAGCTCCTCCACGCGAACCCGCCGGAGATCGTCGACCAAGCGGTTAGCAGCATCACCCACGTTGTTGTACCGTCGCTGGAGGTCGTTGAACTTGTCCATACAGTTCTCCGAAGTGAGACCGCCGAGACTCGGCGTCCTGTCCTTCACCTCCACCGCCACGGAGTCCCAACTCTCGGTCCCATGGCGGTTCACAGCGCAAGCAAGCAACAGCTCCTCCAAGGCGCCCCACTGTCGCTCCCCGGAAACTCCCTGGGCCGCCTTATCGTCGTCATCAATAGGATGTTCTCTTCTCGCCATGAAAAAACCTTCACTCCCTCTCTAACACAGATTCTTCATCATCGTGGTCATCATCACTACATTCTTCATGTGTTCCTTAAGAATGTCCAACTCTTGTTACTTTCAAATTAGGGTTTTTGCTCAAATTTTACGTTCCAAATTTTACGGAATATTTTGATGTTTCCTTTTCGATTTTAGACTTTTGATTTTGATTTGATCGCAGGGAGCACTTTGGGTCGTGTTCTTGCGTTTTTATAATGAACTTTTGGTACGAGTTTCGATAATTTACAGATTTGCCCATACTTTTGATTATAAGATGGGCTAAATCGTTAGGAATAGTATTGTCATTTAGCATCGAGTTGTGAGGATTTGGGCCCAAATTTTGTATCGGACTCGAGATTACAAGCTTCGTCGGGTTTAAAATTTGAATTGAATTAATTAAACAAATTTATTAAAAATTACAAACTTTAAATTTCAAAAAAGAGTCAAAATTTAATCCATTCAAACTAAATTTATTAATTATTGACGAGCTGAGTAAATCTTACAATTCTTAAATATATTAAATTGGGTTTGATTCATACATTTGAACTAATATTTAAAAAATCAAACTCGAAATTAGTTCGAATAGTAGGCTTAAATTAATGTTTCAAAAATTATACCAAAAGTTAAATGGTAAAATAAAAAGTTTAAAGTTTAAAAAATTCATTTCAAAATCGGTTAAAATAGAATAAATTTTAAAATTTTTTAAAAAAATTGAATAAAATTATTTTTACTCATCGAAAAATTTAAAGCTTAATTAAAAAGATATTATTAAATAAAAAATAATTGATTTATTTTTAACTATAAAAACTTATTAATTTATGAAAACTATCGATCAATTAATAAATTGATTGATTTTGAACATAAAAAGATTATTAAACTAAATCTAACTGAAAAGTTAAAATACCGAATTGAAAAGTTCGTCAATTCAAAATTTTCACTGTTTAACTTATCGCGGGTTTATAGGTGAGTTGGTAAAGGGTTCTACTGGATTAAATGAAGTCGCGAGTTTGAACCGCTCTCATATATTCGTTTAAAACTTGGGGCTAGAGCTTTGTTTCCCGCAAAGGACCTACCCGGCTCAAGCGGGAATTAGTCTAGGTGTAGATGACTTAAAAGTGTCTTCTCATAATTAGGACCCACCTAAGACATCTCGTAAGAAACCAAAAAAAAAACTTATCGAACTAGTTCATTCTTTAAAATATTGGTTTGAATAGATAGGCAACTCAAAATTTGATTAAATTTAAGTCTTAAATTTATCCTTATTAGAAAATTATTATTTCATAATTTATATTAATCTATATTTTAATATATTAAATTTTATAAATATTAATTACATTATCACCTAATTTACCAATTTTTGTATACATTCAGAAATTTATTAAATACAAGTATTAACCAAACTGAACTAGAGAAGAAGAATTGACTTGAGAGAGCGGGAAAGGCAATTACCAATTTGATTTGGACTCGAATGGGTAATATAAAAACCCTAAAACCCATTGTCCTCAAATTCCCTAGCTTTTCCCTCCATTGACCGACTTGTTGGCTTTTCACTTTCTGGCAGTGTCGCTTGCTTCGCTTCTTGAACCATAAAGATTACACCTTCGCTCAAGTTTCCCATCTTCTGCTTCTGGGTTTTTGGGGATTATGGGGAAAGTTCCCAGAAAGAGACCAAACAACAATGGCGCGACCGCAGGTGAAATGGAGGGTGAAACCGTGGTGGGAAGTTTTACTAGGGGCCAAGATCAAACGGAACGGGATCGGAGGCTCATTAGGTCCGAGTACCTTGTGCTGCATAATAAGATCAATGGTACTGTTTTGGTGTTTCTTCGTTTTCTTGAATTCGGGGTGTTTTCTTTTTGTTTTTTATTTTTGGCTTTTTTTTTTGGTTTCGTTTGTCTTCCAGAGAAAAGAGAGGATTTGATGAATGTTGACTCTGAAAGGTTCAAGTCTATAATTAAGGAAGTGGAGGATTTGCATGAGAAAGGTATATGCGCTCTTTCGTTAGTTATGTTTTCTTCACTGCAATTTATGGAGAATTCGTTTTTGCCTTTTGTTAAGAAAATGAAATTCTAGAAGAAAAGTAGACAAATTTGTTTAATGATAAGCTGAATGTGGAATCTGGATGGTGAAGGATGATTTGGGGAAAGTAGAGAATGGCTGTTTGTTAAAATTTAGCTTTAGAGTAAGCATACACTACATTTGCATTATACAAGCACCTTGAAATTCTTATCTTGTTGTTTCCCAACATTGGGATTTCAGTACAGAAACCGAGGGAACAAGTTGCAGACGCAGAGACGCTGCTGGACTTAGCTAGTGCTTTGGCATCATCAGTAAGATCACAACCCGGTGAAGGTGTATCAGTGGCAGATTTTGTTGGGAGTTTGCTCACTGGTTTTGGGGAGTCACCTCTTGGTCAAGAAGGTGAAGAAGGTCCCCAAGTCTCAATCAAGTGGGCAGATATTGGCCTTGCTGTTTCTTCTATCTTTATGAGTTGCAATGGCTTCAACACAATGTGAGCTTTTTGACGTGTAAACATTTAACAATGGCTGTGACTCTATTTTTGGCTACCTAGTTTGTTTCTCTTTGTTGGTTAATATTCTCTTTGTGTTGTTTGGTTCAGGGTTGGACCAATGAGTACAGAATTGAAACATAGGAAGACTGTAGTCCGTAGTAAACGGGAAAAGCCAACTAATATTGCTCATCCTGAAAAGGTGATGTTCCATTTTGGCTGATCTTTGATGTCCATTATTATAAGAACTTCTTATGGTAGTGGGAATATAGGCAAGATATGCTGCTTAGGTGGCCAGTATACAGGGACTATTAGGAACACATAAAATTTATAATCCATACTGCTTTTTTAATCAAGACAATTGCATTTTGTCAAGTTCTCATAGTAGTTTTAACCAATCTTATATGAGCATGCATGTGATAGTATGTTGCATCTATTGCGGGAATTTGTAAAGTAGCTAAGGACTAGGGGTCCTATAGATTAGTAAGATAGGGTTCAAGGCTTGGTCAAATCAAATGTATCTGCAAAATTGGGATTCTTTTACTCCTTGTCTTTGTTAAATTAAAGAATGAGTTCATGTGGTATATGCAAAGTTTAGCAAATTGTGATTAGTTCTGAAACATAGCAAAAGATTAATTTCAATTTACTTCACCTTGTTTCTCCATCATGGAGTACTAACTATTTTGGAGTTCACATCTACCAGGTTGATGACACAGGGCCGCCTGTGGACAAAGACACAACTAAAAATATGCTGAAGATGTTTCAGATCTTAAGCCAGAAGAGATGTGTCAAACTTGAAAATTTGATCTTGAATAGGAAATCTTTTGCACAGACTGTGGAGAATTTGTTTGCACTCTCTTTTTTGGCCAGAGATGGGCGTGTTCAGATTAAAGTAGATGAAAACGGATCTCATCTTGTTTGTAAGATATTCTAATAGTCATTTTTAGGAATTTTCATCACTGTCTTGCTTGTTATATGTTCTTTTAGGTTTGTCTGTAGTTAACATTTTCTATTATGCAGCACCTAAGAATGCGCCTCAGAAAGGGGAAGCTAGATATACACACTTCATTTTCAGGTTTGATTACAAGGATTGGGAGGTAAGGAAATAGACTTCTCAAGTGTTTCGATGTTCTATCACGTATTGCTACCTTATGAGTTCAACTTAGTAGTTTTTATTTTAAAATGACATTCCCTCCTTGCCTTGGTGATAGTTAGTTCGCACTTTATTTGCAGTTAATGAAGGGTTTGGTTTGTGATGGCGAGGAGCTGATGCCCCACAGGCAGAGTTCAGATGCATGTAGTCAGGATGGCGAGGAGCTGATGCCCCACAGGCAGAGTTCAGATGCATGTGGTCAGGAGGACCCAGCAGCTAATGGAAACCAAGAAAATCGGGCTACTACACCAATCAGAAAGCTATCTCGAAACCGTGGCCTGGTTGTGAATGAAGAATCAGTTGTACAAGACTCTCCTGAAGTCAATGATTCTTCTGATGAAGGTCCTCGTCTCCGCAAGTGCAAGCGCAAGATCACATGATCAAGAGCTTGCACGATAAGCTGATAACATTCGAGGAAGCATGCAACATCTATACTACTAGGTTCCTTTTTATGTATATTTGTAGTAGTTGAATCCTGTGATGAGCATAGTGTTCATCTCTTTTTGTTAGTGAAATTTAACTTAAGCACCTTACACTTGTTAATTCTGCAGTTGAACGCAGTCTGCCGGTTGTATAGTCCAAGTATTCAAGACTACAATGCTACTGTAAATTCAATGATCACTCGAACTTCTGTATATATGTGCATGTTTGTTGTTCATACAGAAAACTTTTACCATATTAATGTACTCCCAAGTTCAGGACTAACTACATGGAAAATTTAAACCTTTATAGTTTGTGGTCAGGTTTCGACCAAGTAATGCAATGGTAAACCCATTAAAGGTCAATTTTCATATGGAGAAATGTTTTTGATATGCATCTACGATTAAGTATCTGTTCCTACAAGATGAATCCTCATGAATATAAAAGACAATTAAGCCGGACTAGTCACTTGCGGAAGAAATGGTGCACGATCCAAGTTTGAGTCTGTTGACACGCCTGAAACTATCTAGTGCTTGTCTTTTGGAATGTCAAGATCTTTAAAGATTGGACTATCAACACCTACCCCCATTGCATTAAGACCATTGTCAACATATATAACAGCACCGGTAATTGCCGAAGCCAAAGGTGACGCTAAGAATGCAGCAGTGTTACCGACCTCATCTGTTAGCATCAATTTCCTCTCTTAGTCAACATCAGAAATTTGAAAAAGCATGGAATCATATAACTAAGGCAGGAGCAGTCTGTTGAATGATTGAAATCACCTGAAGATAGTTCTTTCTGAAGAGGTGCATTTTGCAGTGAATAGTCAATCATCATATCAATAAATCCAATTGCTTTTGCAGCGCGACTTCTCAGCGGACCTGCACAACAAGAAAGGAGCTTGCAGCAATGACATGCATAAACATTGAGATGCAAAAATTTGTAGTAATCTTAATAAGAACCCTAGCAACTTAAACTGCTATAATTCCTTGTCTAAAGAAAATTAGTGTGCACTGATATGTGGGACCCCAGCATATTGCTTTCATTTTGATTCACAAGCATTGTACTGGTCTGAATTCAAGAAAATCATATGCAACTTCAATCCATGGTTTAATAGGTATCGATAGATAGACAGTTTAAGAAAGAAAACTCATCAAGAAACCAAATTTTCAAAATCATAGAAGGAAGAGTCTTCACATGTTATGCAAGAAGGGACTCCGAAAACACAGGGTAATTTAACACATGGGATTTGCCCATAAGAGCATTTTTGCAACAAGCTCTAATTCAAGGATTAAGAGCTTCGATCAGTATATTGTCAATGTTAAAGATGAGAAATTAATCCACAAAGTACCAGCAGATATCGTGTTGACTCTGATTTTGTATTTCCTTCCCGCTTCAAAAGCAAGCACCTGGAAACAAAATGGAAAACACAAAGGAGATTAACAAATTCAATGTGCATACATTGCTCTTGAAAATCAATGCCAGAAGAAGTCAAGACTCACTCGTGTGTCACTCTCAAGTGCAGCTTTGGCCGAACTCATACCACCACCGTACCTGCATACGAAAAAAGAAAACAAGAATTTTCACCAATGAACAGTTACTGTTAGGTAACTCAGAGAAGACAAAAGATGTGAGAAACGAACCCTGGTATTATCCTCTCAGAAGCAATGTAAGTTAGGGAAATTGAAGAACCACCTGCATCAGTATCAGTCTTAGTCAGATTTCCATGCATAAGACTGGTTGGAAGTGCTGAGAAATTCAGCAGAGATAAGTCATACCTGGATTCATTATCGGAATAAAATGTTTGAGCAAAGAAACATAGGAGTAACTTGAAGCAGATATGGCAGCGAGATATCCTTTTCTTGAAGTCTCCATAAGAGGTTTAGTCACCTATCAAAGAGATTATTCTTCATCAATTACGAGCAACCATAGCACACCAGGTTAAGGGGTTTCATATTCACCAATTTCACACCTCTGGCCCATTGGCAAGTGAGTGCACAAGGATGTCAATGCTTCCAAAATCCTCTTTGACAGATTCAGCTACCTCCTACAAGACATAAGAAAGTCAGTAGGCAAATATTTATGCCACCTGGTTTATATGTTGGAGTGCATCGTAAGGTAAAGTAAAGTTTTGAGTCTATACCTGAACTGTCCACTTACTTGAACCAGCATAACGTTTATTTGTTTTTACCTAACAAATAAACAACAAAACATTTTATTTGAGCTCAAACCGAAGATGTATAGAATACAAGAATGAATATTTTTCTCTATTACATCTTCAGGTACATCCTCTGGGTTGTCAAATACAGCATCAAGTGGGTACACTTTGGCAATCTCCATCAAAGAACCATCTGGTAATCTGAAGTATGAAAGTTGATGTTAATTAGATGCAATGAACACACTATAGAAATATAGACAAAAGAATCACTATCTTACACTCGTGATTCGTCAAACTTTCCCCGTCGCAGGCTAGACTCAAAGATGTTTAAAGCCTACAAAAGGAAGCTTTCAGTCATCAACAGGGATTTCCATGTCACTGAATAATTCTCAGAGGATGAGAAGATTAAATTGCAAGAAACAGTAAGGATGATATTCTTACAGGCACCCATGTTCCAACCAGAATTTCAGCACCTGCAGCAGCAAGAGATTTTGCTATTGCCCAGCCATACCCATTATCATCAGCCACACCAGCAATAAATGCCCTTTTACCTATATTATCCATCAAGTTTTAGTTGACGATATTAAAACAGATGCCGCAAAGGAAAGAGATGGTAGGGGAAAAGCAAGGTAATTCTAGTTTTACCATGCAATGAAATTTCAATATGCGAACTCTACTCTGGTCAACCTTACAATATGAGAATAAGTGGAAAACAGCATTAAGTTGAAAGTACCTGTCAAATCAATGGGCAACCCAGAGACTGGCTTAGTCTCATTAGATTCTGCCATTGCCTTTGTTGCAACATTATTAGATTTAAACCCAGATGACGTAAAATTCCTCTGGAAAGGTGGTGCAGATGACAGATGAGAAACACTTCCAAGCCTAACCCATGACACCTTTTTGGGTTTAACACCAAGAATATCAGCACCTGCTTTCACAACCGTGCATGAAGAGGATATGCAGGACCTTGTTTTTGTCATTTGCAAGCCAGAACAAGCAACAGTCGCCATTTTGACTAATTTTAATCTTCTAGAAGAAGACAGATACCTGCAACATATATTACATTTACTCTCTACACTATATATATATTACATAAGTTCTCCATATTGCGCAAAATCATATGAATATTAATTCCGCCAAAGACTAATCACCCATGAACACAGCTCACTGCATTGCAGAATTCAGTGCCAACTATACTGAAAAAAAAAAGGCTCTATAACCAATAGTTTGGCATAGGATGGCATGCTCCTAATTTTTAGCTAGTAGAAAAATCGAATCTATGTTGAAAAACTCCAAACATGATACCCCTAACTACTTCTCCAAATCAGATACCTCAAAGCAGAAAATAATTCAAAAACGCGACAACAAGAGAATATATGAGCTGTAGTTTAATGTTAACAACAGCACAAAACAGAGAAAACAAAGATGTTCAACTCCGCTTAAACCATAAAAGTACCAACTACCAAGCAACCAGATAAGAAGCTTCAATTTTAAAAGCTAACATGGTTAACATCCAAAAAACAGCGTTTAACAATTAGCTAAAAATACCAACGAAAGACTAAGGAAGTACAAGAATCTATAGAACATTCATTTACATTTCAATCATCAACAAAGAAAAAAGGTAAATCTCAAAAGCACTTAGAAACCAGCAAATCATAAGCACCAATCAGGTACAAACGGACATCACGATACAAATCCAGCACACATCCACACAATACATAAACAAAACAAAAAAAAGAAAGGGGGAATGAAATAAAGAAGCAAGCTGTATGCATAACCAGGAGAGAATGACAAGAAAAACTGCTACCTTTGCAGAACAGAGAAAGCCAATGTTGTGTAGGGAAGGCAGAGGGAATAAGAAAGGGGCTTCCAAGGAACGGGTTTTTAAGGTCGAGTCTCACAAAGTCCTTGGTTGGTTTCGATGAGATCGAGGACTTTCACTCTTTTGGCAGATTTTATACTAACATAAAACTACAAAAGTTACGGCCTTCGTAAGTATCGAAACTAAAATAAAAGCAGTCTAATAACACTCGCAGGTACTTGGCAGGCTCACTCACCTAGCATTTCTTCAAGCAGTTGGGAGACAGAGGAGAGAAACACAGATTGGAACGGAAACAAAGTGGTAGGTGGGCTTGGTGGAATTCTGGTGAGAAATTAGTGTGATTCTTGGGCTTGGATGTTATGTTCAACACCATTTCTCATCACTTGATGGACTACCACAGTCACAAGTTGAACGTTCCCGTTGAATCTGCTGTGTCAAGAAGCCTATCTGCTTGTTCTTGTTTTGGTACCTGAAGATCTACCAGAACCAAGAGACTTTATTCAATATTGGAAGCCCATATTAGAAGCCCAATTTGAGTCTATCGTTCATGTTCTTCTTGTTATTGTGCTTTTGATACAACTCTTTATGATTTTCAATTTTTCTAAAAATTCTTTTTATTAGAATTTTATTAAATTAATATTAACAAAATACACAGGATATAAATAATATATCTATAATAATCAAACATTGATAATAGATTTCCTAATCAATTCAAATCGATAAATTAAGTTGGGTTTAATTAATTCGTAACACGCTTAGAGTCAAGATAGGTCTCTATATCAATAATATTTGTTTAATTCATATTATATTTGTATGTTCTACTATTTTTTTAATAAAAGTTTAAGAAAATGATTTTTAAAAAAAATTAAATCTATTATAATTTAAATATTATGAATTTCTTTTAAAATAAATTAAACTATAGCAAAATGTGTCTTTTATCTTAGAAATTATGCCTAACAACATGGTTCTCTTTAATATGTTTCAAAATTTGACTCTCAAATTGAGTTTGACTTAAATCTTCATCAACTAGTTAAGTCACATTTATTGCTTTGTTTAAAGCATATTAATCATCAAATATTTTTCCCAAAACAAGTTATTTTATCACATTTGGATCGTTAAATATTGGGATAATCAATCCTAAGGTGCCTAACTTTTGGAGATTTTTTAAATTTAGTGCTCGAGCTTTTAAAATTTTCAATTGAATGACTAATCTTTTAAAACCTTAACAGTTCAATTAAAAATATTAATCATGTTAATAATTTGCTAATTTAACTATCAAAGTCTTTATTATCTATAACATCTAGGTATATATATGAAAAAATGGTGACCATATAGCTTAGTTAGCCTTTTTTTTTATTCGAAGAAATCCTGTAGGCGGGCCAAGCGGGCACACCTTTCCGAGACCCAACTAGCATACCACCCCACAAGCGGGCCAAGCAGGCGAACCCTATCATTGAGGACCTAACTAGTTCTCCACCTACAGATAAAACCCCGACTGCTCCAGGTTCTTACAAGAGGGGCTAGCATGAAATCAAATCTGGGACCTAACCGAAGCCAAGCCCCGCTCTCAACCATCAAGCCACACCCCTTGAGGGCTAGCCATTATTTTTATACATGGACACATGTAGATCATGGACAAAAAAATTATATTTGTTAAATTAACAAATTATTAACGAAACTAACGTTTTGAATTGAATTGTTAAGGTTTTAAAAAGCTGGTTACTCAATTTTATTTTAAAAATTTTGACACTAGATTGAAATAATCTAAAAAAATCGATACTTTAGGATTGATTATCCCTTAAATATTTCACCTAAATTAAGTTATTTTGTGGATTATCTATTTGAGAGTCTATCCAATACACATAATGATGCGTTGTCAGTGGCATTTTTGAGGCCTTAGGCCTCCTTGTTTTGTTTTTCCTCTTCACAAAAAAAAATATATCAAAAAGATCATGTTTGGTTGGAGGGAGACAATATGTGTGGTGGTGAAAAATTAAGGGTCACACAATGATTTATGAAACTATTTGGAAGTCTACCTTATTAGATTTGGTGGGTCAAATTATTTTCATAAATAGTATATATTTGTTAATATGATTATATAAATATATTGCCATGAAAGTTGTTCAATGATTTATTCGAATTATATAATTAATTAGTTATCACATAATTTTGAAGAATTTAACGATGCAATGGGTAGGGTCGAGTTTATTCTTGCTCCAATTTTAATTAAAATTTTAATTGAGTTCAAATCTAATTTAAAATCGGAATACTCAAGTATGCATTCGATAAAACTAAAGTTAATTCGTAACCAAATTGAACTCAAACATTTTTATCATGTCTACAAATATTATTTAGTCAAATTTAACTTACCTTACAGTCACAAATGAGTAACTTTATCAGTTGCTTAAAGGCTTACCCTCACAAAGATTATTTAGTGTATGCTTAAAAGATAATAATTCTAAATTATATAGTTATAAAAAGACAATTTATGGAGTATTTAAACTTTAATAAACCATGAAACTTAAGTATAACTTTTCTCAGCCAAAAAATAATAATTTTTAAAACATTTTTATAATCTTATATTAAGATATTCATTGAACCAAAATGAAAAAAAAAAAGAAAAGGGTCAATTAAGTATGAAGATTATGTAGCACCGACCATATCCTAAATGTCAAAAAAAAAGTTAAAATTAAGAAAATGACTATAATCTTTTTGACCAAACAAAAACAAACAAAACATGTCTATGCATGATAAAAAGGAGGTTAAAAGTGGCCGACAAAAACTCACAACGTTAGAAAATAATAATAAATAAAACAAAACAAACCAATAATTCTTGTAAATATATTGTTCCTTAAAAAATGGATAATAGTTCTTTTAAATATTGTTTTTTAAAAAATAGAATATACATTTACTTTTAAAAAACAGAATGTCACCAATAAACGAGATAATAAATTATAAAGTGTCAATTTTTAAATTTTGGCGTGAGTTCAATTTATAAAATAAAATTATTTAATTTAATTTAATTTTTTATCAGCATTTTATTACTGCAATTAGTTGACTAGAGAAGGATAACACATTTTTTCTTTGCTAGTTTAAGATCATTAGGGTTCATATTCGGATGAGTAGTCTTAGCCTATGTTTGATTGGGTTTATATCAGTAAAGTTTTTGTTTTTGTTTTTTGTTTTTTTTTGACATTAGTAAAGTTTTTGTTAGTAAAGCTTTTTCTTGTAGATATTTTATGAGAAGAATTTTTATAAGAAGTTAGTTGACTGTTTGACTGTCATTTAAAAAAAAATTTTAAAAAAAAAACTTCATACAGTAGACTATTTGACAACATAAAAATAAAAATACTTTTAATTTAGCTATATTTTATTTTATAATAAAAATTATTTATGCATACAATGTATTAAACAATATGCAAAACACAATATATTAATTATTATATAATTTTAAACCATATAAAATATAAATGAAAATATATCTAATCAAATCTTTTATATGGATTATAACATAAGTAAAACTAATATAAAAAATAAATATTA